>VYZX01034292.1:11283-27846 GCA_013401335.1 Brachypteracias leptosomus
AGACTGAGAGAGTTGGGGTTGTTCAGTCTGGAGAAGAGAAGGCTCCGGGGGGACCTTCTTGTGGCCTTCCAGTATCTTAAGGGGGCCTACAAGAAAGCTGGGGAGGGACTTTTTAGGATGTCGGGTAGTGGTAGGACTAGGGGGAATGGATCGAAACTAGAGATGGGTAGATTCAGATTAGATGTTAGGAAGAAGTTCTTCACCATGAGGGTGGTGAGACACTGGAACAGGTTGCCCAGAGAGGTGGTGGAAGCCCCATCCCTGGAAATCTTATAGGCCAGGCTGGATGGGGCTCTGAGTAACCTGATCTAGTGGGAGGTGTCCCTGCCCATGGTGGGGGGGATGGAACTAGATGATCTTTAAGGTCCCTTCCAACCTTGATGATTCTATGATTCTATAATTCATCTTTCTATTATGAATACTTATCACAGACAGAAAACATACTTTCAGACTACTTATAAGAAAATTGCTTTCTTCATCTTTTCTAAAGTATAAGAAAACAGTTTTCTTATAACCTTGTTCTACTTCTAAGTTTCCTGAAAATCAAAATAATTACTCAAACTTATGTTTAAAAAACCAGAGTGAAAAAAAAAAAGTTTAATTTAAAAAAAATCTTATCTAATGAATACAAATCATTGTGATAAAAAGCAACAATACAGATACCTAGTCCTGAGAAGGATGAGAGATTTGCACCTCTTCTATCCTATCCTCTTATTTTCCAGCTTATTTCCTTTCCTGGCTACATACATGTAACTATACTTAGCACACTACAGAGGTCAATTGGATATTGTCACAGTGACGCCTTCCCTCTTTCAAAGAGCAACGCCTATACAGCGTGTCAGGAGCAGCTCTTCAGTTGTTTGCAGTCAGACATGTAGTCTACTAAAATGCTGGATTTTAGTCCTTCTGTCCCCACCCACTCTTGTAAAGTAACTTCATTTGAGATCCTACGTAAATAAAATCTGTTTCTGTACCTGCTTGAGACTGAACTACTGTCCTTGGTATTCTTTTTGTCTCTGAAGCAAGCAACTACTATCCCAATTAAGTTTTTTCTAAGTCTTTGCATAAATAAGCATATATGATTCTTGTAGTTACCTGACATGCAACATTTTGTTGATCAATATAAAGGTCTATGAATCTCTAAAGCAGTCCAGTAGGTACGAGGTTAAGACAGGAGTACTCTCTAAGATTTATCATCCAGTCACAACAGGTCTAAACCCACATTTTCGCTGAATATCTTTTACACTTGAGAAGAATCCACTCCTGCTCCTTTTGTCTTCTATGAGACAAATTTTATTTGAAGATTAATGTGGAAGACAGCACTGTAACTTTTCTTTTTTTTTTTCTTTTTTTTTAATCACAAAAGAGGGGCAATGGTTCAACTTACCAATACTGTTAGAACAAAATCTCTAGCTTAACACATACTAGGAGAAAAAAATCTGTCTGGGTGGCCAGTAAAGACCATAGAGACTTCCTTACATCTAGGCAGGCCTTTCTGTTTGCATTACATCCAATGAATCCCTTACTAGTGGGTTTGCTTTTCAAGTTCATGCCACAGTTCTAGTCCCAAATTTGTTTTTGACCAACCTCTGACTTGAGGTGAATCCATGTCTCAGCTTAGAAGCACAGAAAAGGAGGATAGGATTTCACCTCTCAAGCTCTGTGCTGTAACCTAAGTATGAAATGTGAAATGTAGCAAACTTCTGACCTCAGACTTTATAGTCTGATCATCACTACTTTCCTCATTTTTTCCCTGCTTAGTTTTCAAAGGAATTAAGTAAAAGCCACATCAAAGAAACTTTAAACCAATCATGAGATACCAAATTCTAATTCCTACAGCAAACAGGACAAAACTGTTACACATAAATACATTAAAGTAAATCCAACCCAGCAGTCTGCAAGGTGCTGTCTCTGCTGACAAAACAATTGAGTCATAACTGTCCCCAGGGCATTAAACTGGAGTTCATACCTTTTGGTGTATTTACAATTTTGGCTTCTGAGCACTACTGCTACTACCTCCAGATCTAGTAATATGAGGGGAATTACAAAAAGAGAACATCTAAATTGTTGCAACTGTGACCTTGTATCTGAATTATCAGAAGCTCCAAGCACAAGAAGCAAGTGGATTACACAACATAGATCCACACTAAAACTCTCCAATTATTAAACAATTAAATCCTACAGTCCTAATCAACACACTGAGGAGCTCATTAGCTATCATCCTCCTTGACTGAAAATTGGTATCAGGAGAAGAGACAGAGGAGCTAAAAGACACCGAAAAGTGTGGTAGATTCCTGAGAGGTCAAACCACGTTGTGTCTCACTGACACACCCCTGGTCAGACCAAGTCTGCACGGAGTAGCATCAGGTTTCTTTGCATTCTTTCAGCTCCCAATAAAGAAAGAGCTTGCCACCACCTTGCCACTCTCAACTTCCCAGCCGGCCAGGGAAGTGCTTCATCTCCACCGGGAGGAGCTGCTAGAGAATGAGCTAAAGCTGTCTAGTCCAGAGCACTGGGCTACATTGCCTTCAGTGGTCTGCTCAGCTGGTCAGAAGACGTCATGCTGACACCAGAGTGACAAAATAGCTATTGCCTTACTTCTTTAAGAGGTGTGTACAATACATATTCCTAGAGGGCTGGCCATACTATCCCTCCAGCATTACCAGCACCCTTGACAGCTGAAGTTCAACTTCACATAACTCCCCGACACCCTTTATCAGGCCCCAAGGTCCCTCTGCATCCTGTCAGACACTTTTGGTACTCTCACTCACGGGACTTATCAAGTGTGTGAGCGCTGCACCAGGTCCTGCCTCAGGTGGTCGGGCTGCACTGCTGCGGCTGCCTAGCAACAGATGTTTCTGTGTGCCTGTCAGGAGAGGGTCAGCAAGGCCACAGATAAAAACAACAGTGATTTTCCACTGCTTTGTCACTGCATAGGAACCCTATAAGCCCTCTATGATAATCAAAGGTTTCTAAGAAAGGACTCTGTCTGAGAATTAATCAACATAAACTAGAGACTAGACCCAGCCTTTTGATAGCAAGGTAAGCTCGCTGAAAACCCTCCGAGCTTACAGCTCTGGTTAAAGCAAACCATCTTCCAGGATGAAAAAATAGAAGACTTTTCCTTCTAAGAATCAGTTATGCAAGAGACTCTAGAGAAAAAAGAAACGCTGGGAAAAAGGATCAGAAAGCAAAACTCAGATCATGAATTCAGTCAAATGGTTCTGCAGAAATAAAGACTAAAGCTCCATATAAGCTCAAGTATGCAAGTGAAACTTCACATAAATGTAAATGTGTAATGAGCAGATTATTGTAAATGTGTAATGAGCAGATTATATTCATGGCAATTAGATAATCAAGTTCAAAGCCTCAGCAGTACATAGAAAATGGCAAAAAGGTTTATTTTTAGATAGTCAATACTGAAAATTTGTGAAGCACAAATCAAATCTGCAATGCATAAGAGGCTCTGCTGCTTTGACCCACATAAATTCCTCTCCATGTCTCTGCAAAGCACCTTTTCACACTGATGGCCACACAGGATTTCCTTTGCTCTCCAGCTCCTCTGTTTCCACTTACATTCTCCCCACCAGAAACAGCACAGCTAAAGGTAAGCAACTTGCTTAATTTTAATCACTGTTGCTGGTGGTAAGCAAGTTGCTTATTTTTAAGACCATGCATTCTCCTACATGCAATTTTGCCAAAAGTGCAGCTCACTAGTTGCTATAGCACCTACTTCAACTAAGATACAGGAGATGTTGCTGGTATAACCAGAATGTGTCGGGTATCACTGAACACAGCTGCTAACAGCCATTAAAAGAGAGATAAGATGAGCAGGGCCTCCCCACTCTGTCAAGGATTGCGGAGCCCAAGCACGTCATCCCTCCCTTCTTCAAACTTTCTGCTTACAGATGCACAATCCATGGGGCCAACCTGCTTCACTGTTTCAGACAGGCAGCTGGGAGCTTCCCTGAGCAGATTGTTTGGTGCCTCCAAACTCTTTCAGCAAGATATTCCTTGACTTCAAAACAGTCTGCACAGGGAAGGAGGAATGGTGGCATTTCCATAGAGACAGACTGCTCTGCCACACAGCACACTCAAAACTTTAAAACCTTTAAAAACTATAGGATGTAAAGGCTATGTTCCTTCAACTTTAAAACAGGCAGTTTAATCATAAGAGACTAATTTCAGAATTCAGACCTCCAAAAATCATTGCAAAGCTAGCACACAGCTGTCTACCATGTTGTGCATGGTTCTTCCAACTGTGACAATGCAAAGAGCTTCATAAGAAGACCCAAGTGTACCAAAAGAAATGCCACTCAGTGATATTTTGATAATTTTGTTTTTACTCACGAAAACAAACTGAAGAACAACACAAGAAAGACCAAGGAAGACAGAAGATGACAGTCTAAGACAGCCAAATCCTCTCCCCTGCGACACTCCTGGCCCATTAGGCTAATGTTGGAAAGTCCCTGCTGTGCTTATGAGGAAGGATGCATCTTGACTCAAAGTGCAGATTGGAACCAGTTCAGTTGCAATGTGAAACCCCACCAGTGCTTTAAGCCAAAAAGGGAGGTCACCGCCCAGCCACAGTGACCCTTCCTTTCCCTAAGCCCAATTCCCTGTCAGAAGCCAGACTTCTGGGAAGTTTTATAAGATCTTTTCAGTCTCATATCCAGCATCTGTGCATTTGAAACATTCAAGGTAACACTGGAAAAAACAGGCAGGAACAACAGATCTGTTGCATGGCCAGTCTCTTATTTCCATCATTCTTTATATTAATTTAAAATTGATAAAATACTTTGCTGACTTAGGAAAGAAAATTCAGTTTTGATTTCTTTATTCTTTTGAGGGTAGCAATCAAAGCTGTATGGATGAACACTCACACAAGGTACACTTTGTCTTTCAAATTTTAGTTGCTGTTTGGCTACCTTCCCAGCCCTCTGTGGTGTGAGAAAAAGGACTATATAGTGGATGTTAAGCTCAGCATTAGCCCAGTCTTTCTAGCACTCACATTGCAAAGCTGGGTGTACACTTACATTTTCTGTTCATGTGTACCTGTAACTCTTTCTCTCTCTCTGTCTGTCTCACCACCCCTACCTCCTCCAGACACTCACACTCCCAGAGGGGAGTGCAAACGGGGACAGAATTTGTCCTTTGGTGATGCAGAAAAACTCCGAGAAGTTCAAGAAACAAGAAAGTAACAGACAGGGCACTATGAAATCTACAGAAATGAAGAAGATTAAAAGTAGAAAGGGACAACCTGAGTTCACTAAGAGAGAGTCTGAGCCCCCATATGTAATAGAAATTATATCTTAAGCATAAGAAAGCACAGCCCAAGCCATCCACTTTGCTATTTTCACAATCAAATTAAGGACCCTAACAATTCTGCTACAGAAAAGTTTGTCCTCTGCAAACATTTAGCTAGGCAAGATCACAGTCCCAGCTGCTGCCCATATCTCTGTAAAAGGAACATCACTCTGTCTTTGCTGTATGGCAGACTTATCAGTAACGGATACCATGCAAGGCCTCTAAGAGATAACAGGCATATTATCAGCACTGAGTGCAAGATTCTTTCTTGTGAAAGCTTTTTTTTTTTTTTTCAGCAAGCTCTCCAGACATCCCACTTGAGGTGTGAAAGGCATGGAAACTGCTACGGCCACTTCTGCTATTTCCATTTCAGCTCTCCACAGAGAAGTGAATAAAATGTTGCAGTGTGCTCTGCATCTTACTAAGAAAAATCTCAATGCTCTCACATGGCAATATTTATTCTGCACTCAAAAATGCTATTGCAGTGCCAGAGCCAAAATATTTTACTGTACTCACTGCTCCTATACATGCTCCCGTATCTAAGCACAGGACACAAAAGTGAGATTATCTTTGCATGGTAACAGCTGGGCATTAAACATATCCAGTCCTCATATGGTGAGCTCACAGGGCATTCTCCAGCACAGAAGGCATCATGGAAACCAACAAATGCTTTAGGTCTTTGGCTCACTTTCATAGAGTAAACAAGCCTTTTCTACTTCTGCTTTCAGCAGAACAAGGCTCATATCAGCAAAGGGCTCCCTTTGTGAGTAGTTCTAACGTAATGCGTTACTGTGTGAGTAGAAGGCCCTGCGATGTGGCTGGGTGTCCTGTTTTCATTCTCCCATGAGGATGCTAACCTCCAGCAGATGACTGTGGTGGGCAGTCAGGAGCAAGGACACGGTAAGCTGTCACAGTAAGATTCATCGAATTTCGTGTATATTTTTATCCTCTTTTTTTTTCACCTCTGCTTTCTTATCCTGAAATTAACAAGTATCCACATGGGAAGCACACAACCCACCCTTTATGGAACTGAACTGCAGAAATACTAAAGGTGTACAAAAGACAACACATCTGCATACTTTTCCACATACTATGAAATATACCCTGTGCTCTTGCAGTCTCATTCTCCCAAAAAAGGGCACAGGAGTGATCATGGAATACAATGAAGCACACATTGCTTTCACCTCCACTACAGGCATTGCTTACCTTCATTAACTGCATGAGGCTTAATAATACAACAAGTACAGTTTGTGAATTTTGCACTGTTGACTGGTCCGCGACCTCCACTGGAGGGAAAGAACAACTCCAGCTCCTGAAAACAATTGTAATTGAATACATTTTAGATTGATCTCGCTGCGTACATCAGCTTTTATCATAAGTAACAACATCTGAAGTATCCATAGTTACAGAAGATAAACCTTAATTATAGGTTTTTGCGCTACAAATCCTTTTTCCCTATAATATTCTCTCAAGTATATCTTTCCCTCTCTGGCACCATTGCTACAATCATAAAAACATGATTTGAATATTTCTTGCAATGTCTTTCTTTTCACTTCTGCAATGCAACTCATTTCCATTCAGAGCATTCAAAATGCTGCTGCCACAATCATTTGGTAGATTTGATCCCAGTTTTTTGAATTCTCTCTCTTTCCTCAGTATCTTTCCCAAATCCACTCCTATGTACACGTATTTTATCTTCCCTCTTTTCATGTCACCTTTTCCACTATATGAGCAAGAATGCAAATATCATTCATTTCTTAGTACATTTTCTTTCCATATACAAAATTGGCCCTCATCTCATTTGTTCACCTTTTTTTTCCTTTTCTCTTAAACAACTAAACTTTGTCTAAGTTGTGACTCACTCCTCATGCCTTATTGACCCTATTATTAATTTTTTTATCCTACTGAATTGAAGGTAACAGACTCAATTTCTCTGATTTCTAATGAATCAAAAGAACCTCTTTGCCTCTGATCACCTCCTTTCCTTCTACCTTCACTATTCAGGTATCATATAGCTTGGGTCTTAGACCATACTGGAGTGAGCTTGACAGCCAGGTTCCTTTCCTCAGTGAATATTTTTTCACTGTTTACCGCCAGCTTCACAATTTTTCCATACCATTTATTCACATATGTTACACAATCTGCCAATTAACACTAGTCAAATGCTCAGAACACAGATTCCATTTCAGACCTATTGGTCAAATTCAGTAAGAAAATGGATAAATTTCTATTTAAGAGAAATAATAATATCCTGTAAATACTACTACTGAATCTATCTGAATTTTTCATGTGTAACAGTCACAGCAATAAAGGCCATTTCCTGGAATTGCCTCATTATTTTACTAGCTCAATTCAGATGGAATAGAGTTAGCTACCCCACAGTCTTTAGCTCATGGCACTCTGACAATTCCTGTAACTCCTATTTGAACAATTATACCATTCAAATTAATGGATCTTTCAATAGAAGGGAAAACAGTTTTTGTTTTTGTCCTAGCAAATTATCCACATTTTAAGTGGGAATATCTTCTACTGATAAAACGTTGCATGCTTCAAAGACTTTGTCTCACTCTGTTAACTAATGTCTACTCTAAAAGAAGCAGGCAGGAAAAGGCAGCAAAATACATAATATTTAACAATTTTATCAATTACAAGTCATAAAAGGAAAGCAACTAAACAATGCTGAAAGACTAGAATAATGAAACACCAAACTATAACCAAGTGGAGCCACAAAAAGAAAATTCTTTCCCTTTCCCTTTATTCCCGATCTGAAGAAATTCCAAATTTTGGCCTGCAGAGAGATACCAACTTAGAGTATACCATAGTTTCACTTGTCATTTAGTCCTCAGAAGAGCAATGCAGTTTTCCACTCTAACTGTTCATTGAATGTGGTTGAGACTTCAGTTTTCCTTCACAAGACTTCATCTAGGTCCCTTTATCTTATTTTTCTTTCTTTTCACCAAAGCTTTCGCAAGGTGCAGCCAACTAGTTTCCATGGCAACTGCTACACAGCCATATAATACTGGGCCTACTAAATTAAAATAGGCTCAGGGGTATTAAATTCACATTTTTAGTTGATTTATTGAAGATTGGCATCAATAACACCACACAGATGCACACACCTGCAAGAGTTCAGCAAAATAATCCCACAGTCATAAAAATGCTGCAGATGAATGGGGCCTTCAAACAGCATTTCAAAAATAATGAAATGCAAAAAGAACAACAAACTTAAGCCAAAGCACATACTTATGCTTCTAATCAGAATTTATGCTAATAGATACTCTCTCCTACACTCTCGGTTCAAAAGCTGGCACAGTTGTCATAGCAGTACACAGGAACAAAGACAAACTTTCACCCCCACACATGATAACATCCAGCTATTTAACCAGAACTACAAAGACTTTTCTGACTATAATTCTTCTTCATCAGAAAAGATCAATTTCATCCAAACTCTTTCTGTCTCTGTACCATCTTCATCAAGTCTGCCAGCAGAAAAAATACTTCAGGTCCAGCACATGATTTCTTGTCAAAACCAGGGGCAGTTGGAGAGGATCCAGTAGCCCAGGCACAGTGCAGACAAGCAAGATGAGTAACTGACCAGCAGGAAACTGTCCACGCTTTGCAGTTAGCTTGCCATGCCATGCAGCCCAACAGCAGGTAGAAGAAGAGGCTGACCAACCCTGCCCTCACCACCAGAATATAATCTCTAGGTATATGCAGTACTGGGCAGCTTATTAGGTATTCCAGGGCATGTCTCTCTCCAGCTGTGCCACTGCAACTGTTCTAATTTAAAAGGAAAGACTAGGATCAAGGAGCAACAACTGGCATCTTTTCCCCACTGGTCTAAAGCCAAGATACCACAGTGCAATAACAATCCATCATAGAATCATTAAGGTTGGAAAAGACCTCCAAGATCATCAAGTCCAACTGTCAACCCAACACCACCATGACCACTAGACCATGTCCTGAAGTGCCATGTCTATACATTTTTTGAACACCTCCAGGGATGGTGACTCCACCACTTCCCTGGGCAGCCTGTTCCAATGCTTAATTACTCCTTCAGCAAAGAAATTTTTCCTAATATCCAATCTAAACCTTCTCTGGTACAACTTGAGGCTATTTCTTCTCATCCTCTGGAGATAAACTTTATTCTTACCATCATTTATCAGCATACCTACCCCACAACAACGCACACAAATAGTCACTTCAATTCTGTAGAAATGCAGATAATATCAATTACCCAGCCCCAGGGTTTTTTCTTAGCACTAAGGAAAGGCACACTGGAAAAGAAGCAAAAGAGAAATGAACTCCTCAAAGCCAAGCCTGCTCTAATACCTCTCCAAACTCGAAGCACTACAAAGTTACCTGTTTTCATAATTATCCAGTCTGAACAATAACAGCAGAGGAAAGTAGGCTGGAGGCAGAGGACTAGCAAGGACTGTGGAGGAGAAGAGATAAGCTAAACACAGGAGGGCATAAAAGGATTTAATTGTTTAATCCCTTTATTTTTATGACCAGCATTGGTAGACTATAGGTAAATTACGCAGACTGCAATTAACTCAATGTTTATGAGGTACAGAAGACATTAAAAATGACCAGGCATGCTCTCCTGATCAAAGTGCTCAAGGTTCCCCTTTGTGACAGAGATAAACAAGATTTCTGTTTTCAGACAGTTCATTTTTCCATGCTAAAAAGGATCCACGAAGAATATCTAAACTAGTTCTGAACTCAAGTGGGAAAAAAAAGAGGAATTCCTGACCCAGCTATAACCAGATAAAGTAAAAATAAACTGCAGTCAACAAACAGTCAGAAACTTACTTGAGCAGCTGAAGCAACTGAATCTGGGCCATGAGCTGCATTTCTTAGGCCATCATGTCCAAAGTTCACGCTAATGCTGTCCGGTGCATCAGTCTGTGCCACTGCGGAGTTTGCTGGCCCCAATAAGGTTTTCCATTTACAAACTGCATCATCTCCTAAGATTTCCATAGCAACAATGGGACCACTCATTATAAACTGGAGAAGTTCACTGCAAAATGGAAACAGCACATGGTGATCTGTGCTACAAATTAAAACCAGCAAAAATATATGATCCAGTAGAGATGTTCAGAACTTAAATCGGCAAGGCCTTGAGCAATCTGATCAACCTTTGAAGTTGGCTCTGCTTTGAGAAGGAGGTTGGACTAGGTCATGTGCAGACATTCCCGTCTCATTATGGTTGTAGAAATACAACCAGATAATACAAACCCACTCAAGCTACAGTGTAGTATGCTAGATTTCAAAAGAATTTTTATAAAAGCAATACTGACAACAGTGGAAGAGATCCTGCTAACCATTTGTCTGACTGGAACAATTCCTAAGCGTGCGTCCTCTGCACAGAAAGATTTCAGGGTTCTTACGAATGACCTGTGTGTGTTCCCCACTGATACAACTTCAGCACTGCTGTGAGGAAGGATTGCTCCACTGCCCTGTAGTTCTCTCCTGTGGGTTTTGCCGAGCCAAAATCCAAAGTGGGAGAGTAGGGAGAAGCAAGATTTGGAAAGTTTACAGAGGAGAAAGGACTTAACCACAAAGTGAGTTACCACATCCTGGCATAAACAATGTCAACTGATTTTAGTCTCAGTAAGGAGAGACTGTAAGGAGCAGCCTGCCTCCTGTCCTGACCACCTCACTTATCCAGAAAATAACCACCCAAAATCAGAAACGCAAGCAATCTATTTAAAAACTAAACAAAACAACATAACTATAATTCTGTATCTTTGCAAAACATACATACCAACAAGCCTGCCTTCCACTGAGTAGACTGGACAGAATCAACAAAGGAGAAAGTTGGCTCAATGTTTTTTCTACTTCTTTCTTTAAAAAAAGAGCTTTACACATTTATAATTGTGGATATGTATGCTTCTTCATCTTCCTAATCATCATTTATGCAAGGATCAGTGGGCAAGAAGAGAAGAGAAATCCCACTACTTCTTTGCTAAAGGAATGATATTGGAACTATTAAAAGTTATATAAAGAAACCACACAGGAAAAAGCTATCAGAACTCAGGTTCTGTTGGTCAGAGACTGCTTGTTTAGGATACAGTTAAATACATACATACACCCAATAAAAGCAATTTTTGCAACACTGCTTATGGTGCACACTAATCCTGAATATTAAATAAATTTTTTAAATTAAATTCTTTAATATGAAAAACATTATTCACTTACATTGACTAGTGAACGTGCAAACTATATCTGAATTTAAAGACAAGTAATTCAATGCTAAATATCAGTGAGTCAGAGACTTTACATCCCACTGCCTTGAATATTCTTGTTCTATTTGATTTGTAATGCTTTATAACTATTTGTTTCTAATTTAGAGAAAAATCCTACACAGAAGATGTAGCCAGTAGGACTGTAGGATGGGAGACAGGCACATCACAGTGGACAAAGACTACAGTTCCTCAGGTAATTACCATTAGTGTAGATAGACATCTGTGAAATAATACTACAGGCAAAATTCTTGCTTATTTATCAACATATTCAAGCAGGCTTACTCAGCAAAGAAAAAGCAATTCTAAATCTTCCTCTGATATCTAACATGGTCAGACATAGCCTGAGGCCATGTCTCTGTGAAGAGCTTGAGTTTGGATCCACAATAAATCAGTTGCTGCTGCAGGAGAGCAGCTGGCAGATCCTAATACTCCAGCACTTCATGACAGTACTGAAATCAGGTCTTTTGACCAAGTCACAGTGCAAACCCAGGTTCCAACATGGTTGAAAAACACAAGGCAGGGCTTCACCCTCTTCCTAAAAGGGGCAGACTGCCAAATCCAGAGGGAGGAAAGGAAAGTTGTTTGTTGGCGCTTTCAGGCAAAGTAGAAATTATACGATCTCTGGGCCATAAGCATCGATCTGGTCAGTTATGAAAAATTTTCTCTGTTAGGTGGAGCAGCCTAGCATCATGGAAGTTTGACATTTTGTCCAAGGGTAGTAGTACAGCAAACAACTGCCCCATGCACTATCCTTTCAGTTACTTATGATCTGGGATACTTGCTACCAAATCGATTCTCACAACTAAGTGTCCCCCCCTAATTCTCATTACCCGCAAGCTCCACTCTGATCCTGAAAGATCCTGCTTCCCTTGGCTTTGAAGTTTCACCTTGCTAGAAGCATTTTCCCTTCTGAGAGACCAAAGACATTCCCCTGATATCATCAGGCTGTAGAGTGTGTCAGTGAAAACCCTGAATAGCTGAAATAAAGATCTGTCCCTGGAGGAAGACGAACAGGGTGCATACTTTGCAAAGGGCTCCACTCAACTATGACAAGATCTGATTTTCCCATGGTCTTGCAGTACCAAGTGTGGTAAATGAATCCTGTGCATTCAGTACATAAGCTTAATACCTGTCAAATTTAAATGGATATACCTACCTATAAAAAGGTTTTGATTGATGGTCTACGTAGAAATCAGCTGCTTCTTTTCTGGAAGAGTGAAAAGCCATAGATATAGATATATAGGTATAGATACACACACACACACATATATATAAATCCCCCTGAAAACCACAAGCTATCATTCATCAACATGTTTCTACAGGTAATGTCTTCCCAAGTTGGACAGCTTGTGGGGTGTTCACGCCCAAGAACAGAAACTACATGCAACTTTCTGTCAGGTGTAGCCTGTAGCTGACTCCTCCTTATGCTCCTGCTCTAGAAAGGAAGTATAATTACTGAAGCCCTTAGCATGGACTTTCAGTCACTGATGGTCCCTACATTCTCAGGTTGAGAACTAAATGCAGCAGTCACCTTTTTGCCAAACCATTTGCCATTATGTTGTTTTCATCTTTCATCTCAGTTTGAGTGTGTGTATTAGTTAATGAAGTTTGGTTTTAAAGCATAAATAAACAATTTATATGCTTCACTGGAAATTATTTCCTTATCAATGCTAGTGTTTGATTACACTGGTGCACAACACGATATTGCATAACCTGGTTTCTATTCAGTATCTTCCAATGCTACAAGTCACATAGGCAGCACAATGCCGTCCAGATTAAAACTTGCTTTCTCCCACACCTTCCCACTTGAAAACACATGGTTTTGTCCTTCCCCTTGGGGAAAACAGCCGATACTACACACTTCTTTCTCCCAAGGCAATGGGGTTTCTGTAATGAGAGGGGCCCTTGCATTGCCAGGCAAATAAAGGCCACCAGACATACATAGTATGTCTGTACCACAGCTGTTCCTTTGCCTTTACTTAAATACTGGAAGCAAAAAGATACCGTTCTCAGACAGGGTGCTGGTCCTCTCCAAGCTCTGCATTTCCACAGCCACGCTGCTAGCAGCACTGGGCTCAGCCACCCAACTACACAAGCTTCAGGGATCATGGTGCAGACCCACCATCCATCCACCAATGGGCATATGATTCTGTGGCTTTTCACCCCACTGTCCCCTGCAGCTAGCCAACCTACTCTCTTCCCTGCTTTTTCTCCAGCTGTTTCTCATGTTTAACTCTTGCTTACTACACTGCTTTTCCTGCATGGCAACAGCTAGAATAATCCATGGAGTTTTTCAAGTCATTTTGCAGCTTCAAAATTCCAGTTCACAAGTGCAGGCTTGGTCTTGGCTTGCTCCAAATCCATGTGTGTACCACTTTCTGAAGCTGGAATTCATGGAGAAGGATGAGCTCTTCAGGGGGATTGACAGGTGAAAGGAAGCAATACCACTTACCCCTACTCTGGATACAAAGTTCATAATCAAAACAGAGCTGCAGGGAGATTAAGTTCCCACTTGGAAAATCACTTTTAGCTGCAGGAAAAGTGCTCTGATTTTTTCTGGTCTCCATGATTTTGCTCACTTTGAGCAGCTCTCTTTGCTGAAAGAAACTACCCGCATGTTTTTCAAATAACAGATTCCACGTATGAGCAAAGGCATGGTTCTATCACCTGCAATGGAACTTTCACATCTCCCTCCCATTTGCAGTCCAGACTTAAGCCAAATATTGCTAGAAGAAAGAAATAACCTCAAGAAGAACCTAGGAAGAATCCAATTTTCCTAACCTTGACAAACATTTGAACAGTCGCAGCTTTCTCCAGCTTTTTTATCAAAATGATCACCTACTCACTGGAATTGAATAATTCCTGGTTTGTTGCTTTCAGTTTAGTTTCAGCATGAGCCATTCAAAATTCAAAAGCTTTTCATTGACCATACAGTTAATATACTTTCCTTCCATTTCATAACCAGGACAGGAACAGGACTTTAAAATGATGCTAGTCACAGAAACTCTTGCAGTCTCAAGCTTCAAACCTACACTCTGCAAATAGCCTAAAGTTTTTGCTTAGAATTCACTATTTCACCAGAAAATCCTCTTCTGAAACTAATTCACCATATAATTTTGGAAAGCAAATATGAAAAAGGTATGCAAACAGATTAAGTATTATCATTTCTGAATGTGAAGATATATTTGAGGAATATGTTTCTGAAACAAATTGAGCTCTACTGCTCAGTTAAGAATTTCTATTGCAATAAATATAAAACTGCAGTTGTGTTGTATAACTTAGTTCCTTTCTCATTTCCTTTCTCTCATTAGTTCTCTGTTTTTAAAGAAAGGAAAACAGCTTTCATCTGGGAATAATAGACTGAACTGACATATGATTAAATGAAGAGACTAGAGAGCTGACCTATCAAAGCAAGTGCCTGCCTTCACTTTCATATCTTGGCTACAATTTTTACAGAGGGCATAAATCTACTTAACAGTAATTGCCAGACAAACGTCAGTAATAATCCCTTTAAAGAAAGCAGTAGGTGATGATGCTCATTTGAACAATACCTGCAGAGATCTAAGGGTAGAAGACTTCGACAAAGTCACATCTTTTAAAAATGCCACAGTCCTGAGAAACTGAGTGTATAGCATGCTGAGAAACCACAAGTACTCAAGCCATTATTTTAAATATATCCAGCATCACAGTTCAAACTTGTGCTTATTAATAATTATTTTCAATTATACAAGATAAGCTGAAATATTTATATAGCAATAGACAATAAAAGTTGCACGTTTCTTCACTTCAGTGTAAATCAACTCTAAAGCACATGACTTGGCTCAACAGACACTGAAATAAAGAACCACCCAACACAACACTTCAGGATCAAATATCTCAGTCTGCAGGGAAGCAAGCCAAAAAAAAGCTGGCTTGAAAGACATTGTGAATTGTACATCAGCACTAGAAACCTGATTGAGCTCACGAACTGGAGTTGTTTGAGGGAGGATCTGGGATCAGTATCATCAAATATTGCAGCAGCAGGTACATGCAGAGACAAGAGAAGGAAGTCATATACTTGTTTTATCAGTATTTCAGAAAACCAAAAAGATTCTGAGATAGGGGAAAATTGTTTCTGACCTCACACAGAAACCATAAGAACATAGGAAAATGGTATTATGCAAGACAGATAACTTTTCAAAGACATGTTGTATACAAGCAGGTTTGTCATTACAGTAACAGAGAAATAATGCAGTAACTCTGAGGAAGTCTTCTAGGCTAAATTAATTACGTTTTCTTTCCTCTGCACCATGCCTTTTTTAAATCTTAGGTCTCAGTAAGTGGAGAACAGTGAAGGTTGAGAGGGATTAGGAAGATGCATGAGTAAAATCTGTCCAAACCTGCAACATCAGAAGATATCTGCCTTGCCTGGGATTTCCCATCATTAAAAAGCAAACAAGTTTGGGTTCTGAGAGCACAAATTAAGACAACAAATTTACTGAAAGCAAACAAACCAACTACTTTAAAGACAACACTGTTATAATCAGCAATATGGTTTGTATCGGGAAGCCATGAGGTGCAGACATACAGACATGTTGGTATTAAACACTGCTGAATTGCCAAAGCTACGATGGTCACCTTGGATTCATATGGAGACATTACATATTTAATCACCCATACTCATTTGCACAGAACTTTTTACACTTAAGTTTAATTTGCTACATGCTTTCAGAAACCTGCATGATTATGAAACTGATGAATCTTCCCTCTATTACTTACTGGAATGATTTGATGTGTGGAACAACAAAGGATAGCTTCAGAGAACATTCTTAACTGCAAAAATAATATTTAGATACAAGAGAGCTAACCTTAAAAATTCCTTACCTTGAAAGCACCATCATTTTGGCTTTAGTTATTGTAAATCCTGCATTAACAATGATATCTATTAATTCTCCAATCTTGGACACTGCATCAGGTTTAATCAAAGCCAGTGTTCTGAGGAAAAAAAAAAAAAAGTAGAAAGATA
>VYZX01034292.1:27874-61675 GCA_013401335.1 Brachypteracias leptosomus
TACAGCCAACACTACTTTCCTTAGAGGATTTGGTGTGCATATTGAGTTTATATTGAGACAAAACAACATCACATCAAAGAGAGAAATTCTGCCACAGTCAAACATCCTAGTCCCAGTGTCTCATCAATTTCCATGCTGTTCTTGAGTGCCTGTGCAAGACATTATTCCGATAAGCACAAGCTTTGCACATTATCATTTCCTTGGCTTTCTAACCTAAGTCAGCCCACAGTGTTCCACCAGCAGTTATTATTTACTGGCTTTTTCCTTCACTCTCAGAGCAAACAATTTGATCACTTCTTCCTTAGCTAGTGTATATCTCTGTAGCTCCTAGCTCTTGGCTCTGGATTAGAACATAACTGATTTGTCGACGTCTCCCTGCGCTCGCTCAGCTCCCTTTCTTCCTAATGTTAATCATTATATACATAAAAATGAAGCCATTAAAATTCCAAATTTAAAAATACTACTTAAACATGTGCCTCTTCCATAAAACTTGAAGTGAAATGATTGCTTTATTATTACTTTTAAAATATTTGGAGGCCTCAGTGAGAAGAAGGTCCTATTATGTTTGGTACAGTACAAACACTTCATGGTGTACAATTTACATGCCAAATAGCTGACACTGTTAATAGACACAATAAAAGGTTGGCAGAGGAGGTATTATGTCTCTTATACTGACTGACAGCTATATTCTAAGGGAGACCAATCCAAAAATCTCTACACTCTCCCCCACATCTTTGTTTCCAAGTACATCCTGTCTTCTTGATAATTATCTTTTTATATTGGTATCCCTGAGACCAGAACTGTTTTATTAGTGTGCTTTGCATAGCACCAAGTACACCATCAGCACTAAAGATATTATTAATCAAAAATAACAAGCACAAAATGAAAGTCTGTAAAATGGCATTTTCTATTTGCATTCATCGTGCAGTGAGTCAGCTTCAAATGTGCTCAGCTTACAAATCAACAGATTTATTCAACCCTGTAACTCAGAAACCCCATGTCTCTGACAATCCTAAAGAGCTCTTTCCATCTTTTACATGGTTTCCAATAATGAAGCCTACCCAAGGCAGGATTTTTTATTGTAGTACTTCCCTAATGAAAGACAAGTAATTGCATATTTCTCATTTTATATGCCAGCATAGCATGGAGAGCAGTCTTTAGGTTAGCAGCAATATATTCTAGCCAGGTCAAATACGCTGAGGTTACAGGAGATGGATGAACTTCCACTACATTTACTTTGAACCTTAAGTGAACTCAGATTGACAGATGCTTTGGGAACAGACATTTATTTTACAGCAAATCTAAAGGAAGAGAGCGAGGTGTTAGGACCAGGAAATGTAGAGGAAGACTTGAACATATGTGGCATTTCAGTTGAAACTAAGGGAGAGAAACAGATGACCTTCGGATCTCAGAGATTTCTTCAAGCATCAGGAAGCTCAAATACACAGACCAGCTTAGGCCCAGATCTGTTGGGAAACATGACACAAAAAGACTGATGGACTCAGGGCATAGCCAGAAACTGCATGAGAGTAGTCAACCAAGCCTATGCTTCAGTCCATCGCAGTGAAAACTAAAGTTGGTTTAGCCCTGTCTTCACATCAGGAAAGGCTGACCTCTGGCCACCATTCAACACGGTTTGCCAGCATACTCCATGCAGCCTACAGCCCATAGCCTGTTCCCCTCTTCTCCAAGGATTTCACAGCTTCACCTCATTTTGTGATATTATTTATCATATGATCACATGCATAGAGGCACATGAGGGGGAGCAGCTGCGTGCTTGATCGACGACACATACTCACTCAGTCACACAATGCATGATCTGCATCCTTGCTTAAGAGGTTCTCAACTCTGTTACTTACCATGAACAGTAAGGATCAAACCACTGGAATGAGATCTCCAGCACCGTTTGCATTTCACTGAGGAATACTTTTTTGAATCTATGTTATTACACAGGCTATTCGAGACAGACTGCTAAAGCTAGGAATAAATTGCCCCTTACTTTTCTAATTTCAAGCTTTCTAGTAAAACTGTAATTTCCTACCAATATGTAATGAAATAGTGTATTATGAAGCCATTTACCTAGAAGACATTAATACGAACTGCAATGAGCACCTCTTCTTTTCTCTAACACTGATATATAAACTTTAACGTTTCAATGTGAGCTTCTCAGAGGTATGCAGGTTAAGAAAAGTATAATTCAGGATGCTGAAGACTGTTTCTGAGATTGGATTTTGATTCATGTGCCCTATTTCTAGTTTTAATTAGGAATATGTTTCTTTTGGTTTGACATGATGCAACCTGCAAAGTAAGTTCTGAAACAGTTTTGTATCTAGGAACAAAGGAGAAAGAATGAAAATTAAGCTCATATGCTTACATTTTCAGAGAGGCTGTATGACAGTAGGGCAATGAGTACTGAAACCACAGAAGATGGGAACTGATCAAAGGAACAGCACACAAAGTGTGCCGTGGCTATGCTTTTGAGATCCACTTATTTCTAATAATAGGACTGCTGCATGTACAGTAGCTTATGTCTTGCAGGGAAAGAAACACTGATTATGTCAATGACTAAAAGCATAAGAATAACATATCCCAATCAAAAAAGAATTCAGATATTTCTGGTTGAGGCATAAGCTTTCTAACACCATTTTCAAAACCAGTGATATTAACTGAATCTAAGTATAGTCTACTTAGACAGGACACACTAGTCAGACAAATGTTTACCTCAGGTTACAACCACCCAGGATCACAAGTAAAAGACTACAGAGGCAGAAATCCTTCTCCCACACCAGTGATTCCTTATGTGGTACACTGTAAGTAAGCACATGCTTACTTACTCATTTCAGTCACTGTTTGTGATGAGTTCTTTATGATACACTGGGAGGGGAGCAGGGAAGAGGCAACACTCAAATATGGCTGTATTTAAAAATTGATCAAAGACCTAAGAAAAGTAGGTGTAGAAATTGAAACTTCAAAGAACTGTCTTAATTTTAGCCTAATTCTAGAAAGGGCCCACAGAAATCTAACCTCTTTTTACACATCAATTTTGTGCCTCATGTACCTAGAGCCATATTCACTTGCCTTACTGACAAAGGTCCCCAATTCAAAACATTCAAAATTTTTTCATATATATTCCTCACTTTACTTCAAAGGCCTTTGTTGAGCCTGTCTGCATACAAATTCAGTGAACAAAGAAAGTATTTCCAAACTAAACTGCTGACAGACCAATAAAGCACAAAGGCAAGAAAAAGACAGAGAAACAGCCTGCCTCATACAAAATCCTTAAAATTATTACTAAAAATCCAACTACACATTGTTTTAGGAATTATCACATATTGAAGAAATCTTACTATATCTATTTAACCAACAACTGCTGTAAAACTTGCTAAGAACAGGCCAAAAATACAAATACCTCATATGCAACTGTTTTGCCAAAGGACTCTTTTCATATGACCCTGTTTGCCCAGTGAAAGCTTCAGTGAAGAAACTGGATTTTGAGGATCCCTTGCCTGTTTAAGACACCTTTCACTATGTTCCTCTGGGCTATTCTGAATATGTAACACCACTTGCATATCTATGTTATCTTTCAGCCAACATTCCTAAAATGTTTTCCAAACAGCTGACATGTCATAAATTCCCCTCCTTCCCTTTGTAGAGCAGTACAAAAATCCGCCCCCTCCCAGGACCACTTCATTGACACGTCTATAGTGTTGCTGTATAGATGGTAACTTCCCTTACACGAATAAAAAAATGTCATTTTATCACACACTGACTTTTCTTAGTATAAGTCCATCAGCACCAGAGCTTACGCTAATTTAGGTAGAGTAGGAAATACACAACTATAAAAGTTACATTGATATAAAAAACACAAGTAAGACAGATATAATCTAGTCAAGGCTCCACTGAGGAACAGAGAGAGTAACCACATATACAGAAGGTGTCCTCTGGTGTTCTCCACCTCCTTTGCTACTCTTCCATCATGTCCAGCCTCAAGTTGGAGAAAAAGTACCAGGAGAACTACTTCTGGAAAGATATTATTGCAATCATTTCCACGGCAATGTTTTTGTGAGGTTAAGTAAAAGATGTGCGTTAAAACCTGCAACTCTTCTTGTATGTCTGGTTATGTACAACTCTCCAAAAGAGTTCAAAATAAGCCCAGTTAGTGGGAGGGAACACGAAAGTAGGCAAATAAAGCCCACTGGAACAGCATACTTAAGGAAATATTCTGTGTTCTTTTCAAGAAATCTGGAGCAAATTATCAAAATCTATTCATTTGCAAATTCAGAGATTACCTGCATTGCAGTCAGATCAGATTTAAATTCCTTGTAAATGAATCTTACTGTCATTTTATTCAGTCTCTCCTGATATTCTTGTTCGTGAATGGGCTCTTAAAAGTCTTTTCCAAAGCAAGTCTTTCAACCAAAAGGAGATAATGGGTCTTATCTTCATCCATTATAAATGAAATTTGTCTTAACAAACAAGCTTATAGGTTTTATTGACATTCTCACTCTATACTTCCTGTCCTCATGCACACAGATTTTAGGAGATGCTGAAAAACTCTCAGATAAAATCCTCCATACTGGGAAAAAAGTAGAGAATGGGAATGGGCCTCTCTCACTCCTGTTTCTACTGTTTTCAATTACAAGTACTAACATAGAGTAGATCAGATTGGTAAGGCACTGGGTTTCTTCAACAGATCCCAGGGAGGCAGGTGCCTTTCAAGCCCAGCACGCATCGGGGGTACCATATCAATTCAANAGCAAAATACCATCTTCCAGAGCTCACTACCAATGAACTGCCTGCCTTGGGGGAGTAACAAAGCTGAACAGGACCCCCTGTTTTCCTTCTCCACCTCTCTTCTCCCAAGAGACCTAGAGGAGGTAGCCGTTGATACCATGGAGAAGCTTGCCTTGAAGATTTATCAGGTAACAATAGCAGCCACGGGTTTGCCCACAAGCAGGGGCCACTTTGCTTCTCTCCAGCTATCAGTATGCCAGGTCGCTGCAAACTGCATGCATACTTGTAGATATCCCCTCCTCTCCCCATAGTACAGAAAACTTACTTCTTGCAAAGAACAACTACTTTGAACCCCCAACCACAAAGGAAGAGTTTTTAAAAAGTGCTTTCTTACCTCTCTTTGCGGCTCCCCAGCTTGCGGGCTGTATATTGATCCCCATAGTCCACTAAGGAGAGATGACGGGAAAAAACAGTAATTTTGTTGCCCACAAATAAATCCTCAAGGTGTAAACTCTCATACTTGGTGCGCTTCAGAAAGGTGCGGCGGTTCTTCACGTCATACTGCAGAGAAAAGAAGATTAAAATCTACCATAGCAAGAGATTTAAGCTGTGGGCAAACTCAACATAACTTTTACTGTACCTTCAGAAATTTCCACAGGACTGTGGGATTGAATCTGATCACTAAATTGTTTTAATTCCTAACCCTTTGAACTTACAGGTGTACCAGCAGAGCTTAGAAGACTAAACCACAATTATAGATTTAGTCAATTTTAATAATCTCAGGCTGACAGCTATCTTTGCATTTTTTATTTTATCATTTGCTTGTGCTAATTCATGCTATGATAAATGGTTCTGGTGCCTAGTGGATACCTCTGTCCAGTTGCTCTGAGAGTTCCCCCTAGCAGATTTATGCTGTTTCACAGACCACTGGCTTACACCAGAAATTATCAAGATACACACTGTGGCAGGTCTCCTTTTCAGGACACTGTTCCAGTGATACTATGTTTTATTTGACTGCATAAGACCCAGAATTAGGGACGGATGGATGATTGCAACGCTAGGATGAGACATTCTCACTGCCTAGAGCTGCAAACTCAGAAGCCTGTCAAGACAATTCAGCTATATATCAACACTGCAAGAAAGAAGCAAGATGTTAATATGTAGTTTTCTGGGTGGACTGGCAAAGCACAAAATGCAACCTGCTGAACAGTTTCTTCACTGCATGTAGGTATTACAGATACCTCCAGTTGCCTGGGGAAGTGGAATCATATGAAATGAAGATTTTTTTCCTCCTCAGGCCAAAACTCCTCTTCTGTCTTGAATTACATGTACTGTCCTCCACTGTAATGGAATATAGACTAGAGTAGCATTAAAAGAACTTAATTCCAAGGTTTGGAGGAAAAAAACCAAAAAGAGCAAAATTACATACTCCTCCACATTCTGAGAAGTGTGAATACTTTCTCTCCTGTTAGAAGGCTAGAAGAGTTGTATGTTTTTCCAGAATAGACAAAACTTTGCAGATCAGAGAATAAAATTATTTTGATCCTTCATTCTGCTGAGGCAGGATTATAAGGAATAATCCTTCCCTTCTGAAATGTCTTTAGCCCCTCATACATGCTTCTATTAAGTGACCTCTATTCAAGAGTAATAGGGAATTAAAAGGCAACATGCTAAAGAAAAAAAAATCACTTGAATTCAGCTAGTTGTTTTTTCCTGGACTTTGCCAGGAAGTCTAGTAACTGTCTTGACCATACTCAAATTATTCAATATCTTGCCTAAAAATCTGAACATTTTGCTGGTTATTTCACTAACAGTTGCTAGAAAGGCACCCCAAACTGTTTCTCTCTTCTCAAGCAGAAGGCAAAGGTTGGGGGAAGGCATCTACCTGTGTTAAAAGAATTCTTCTTCAGAATGGGATTTTGGATCTGTTTAAAAGACCTTTTTATAAAGTGAAAGATAAGCCACAGCAGTAGAAATGTAAGTCTGTTTGACTGTTCCCATCCTGCTCATGTACATGTAGAAGTAAATTACCCAAACTAAAATAGTTCTCTGCTAAGAATCTGTTCCTTCTTAAAGTTTTCTTCTCTCTTTTTAGGAAATCTCCTGTAGAAAGAAAAGCTGTTCAGGCTTTAAGAATTCCTCATGAGAGTTATTAACTACGGAAAATTCAGAGAATGGGGCATCTGGCAAGTGATCCAGTTTGATCGTAAGTTGCTTGCAGTCCTTGGAAAAAGCCCTATGTTGACTTCTTACAGCTGCAAAGCAAGCTGGAAACTTGTTTCATTTTTCCCTCCGTCATTTTCTTCACAGGAGCCAAGACATGAAGAACTGAGAAAGAAAAGGAAAGCTGAGGACTTCACATAACAGAAGCCTTCAACAGATCTGCTCCACCCTTAGCTGAGGTGTGTGATAGCTATTGTCAGAGAGGTGGGAATGGGGATGAAACATCTTTCTCATAAACAGGGAGAAGCTGGCTTATACTCATTACCTCCTTTTTCATCAGATACATTAGATGTAAGAACAAGCTACCATCTCCTCAGGAAGATACTAAAAGATGCAGAAGAATTAGGCAGTAATAAAGAAAAAAAATCACCAAATCCTGCAGAAATTGAAAAAAAAATCCAGAAGAGAATTCTAAATTTAATCTCTGTCCACAAACATACATTTTTGCTTTTTAACTCCTGTCCTGATCACATACACAGTTCATATACACTCATGACTGCGTACACACCATACTATCTTAACATAAGAGCACACTAGCAAAATGCAAAAATCTACTAAGCTATAGGTATTTGATGCTGAATGCATTAAGAAGCTGAAGAACACCTTGAAAGCTCTTGGTTTTGAGACGTCTAGGTGAAAAGAACAACAATTTTGCCAGCCTACACACAGTTGCGTAGGAAGATTATTACAGCTCCTGACTGATTAGCTAAACTGTCTCTGTGAAATAAAAAATAAAAATTCTCACATTTTGACAACTGTGCACACACAGGCATCATATCAAGAACTAATTTAAAAAGGACAATGTCGTGATAGAGTTTGTTTAAAGGCACGATCAGTAAAAAGTGCAAAGGGCATCTCCTCACACAGGTAGGTACCATGGTTTCAAGGAGCAGTAGTTTGTTTAAGAAAAGGCAGATTCCATTAGCTTTCTTATTTCTGCATTTGATATTTATTTAAAATTTGATAATGAAATCACTAAGTGTGAATATGCAAATCCAGGTTGTTCTCAGACCCTTAGGTCTTCATTAAAAATCAGAAAAAATTGTTCCAAACCACTCATTCCTGACAGGAAGCACAAAGCATTGCTTGGTTTATTAGGATTATCTTTACTGTACATATTACATTTTTATATATATGCCTGCTGCTGCAAAATGCTTGTTTTAACCAGCAATAAGCAATGGGGATTAGTTGTATGAACCAAAAGTCAGAAAGGTCTGTACATGCACCACTGATGAAAAAATTCAGATCCCACTGTCTGAAACATCCTTCCTTTCATTGAAGTCCAATTAAAAGCAATTTATCATTTCCTCTACTTTGATAAGAGTCTTTTATACTTTACTCTTCAGAGACTTCTGGAACTCCTGCTGAAGCTTAATCCCCTGTTTGGAATCAGTTTCAGTTTATGTTTCTCAAGCAGTAGGTCAGTGTTGCTGAGTTTCAATTTTGAAACCCAAGTAGAAATTGAATGAAAACAGATTTGTGAAAATGAATCTCTCTATGCTAAAGCAAGCTTTTTTTAAAAAAAAAAAAAATCATAAACATGAAAGCTTGTCCACATGCTTCACTGTGAAATTGTACTTTTGCTTTTCTTTTAGTTTTAGAAACAAAGCAAGGTACATCTTAAATTACATTTTCCTTACCTGGAAAATTAATAGGAATCAGCAATGGCTTGCCATTTTACAAACTGTTCAATTGGATATTACATTTATGACAATAGAATTTTCTTTTTTTTTCTTACCATTTCAACTGATCCATCTTTTGGATAATACAGAAGTTCATAACGTCGAAAGAGTGAAGCATTTGGGTCATACCATTCAGCAGTGAAAGCAAATCTGTCATCTTGACTCTGGAAAAAGAAAAGGGGGAAAAGTACTATTACAGAAAACATACATATTTTATATGTAAAAACTCATAAATAAAAAACTTCCAGTTGTTATCAGAAAAGTTAAAAAAATCACTAGTAAATGCACTTGCATACTCTGCATATCATCTTCTGCTTACCACAGCTGGTTAGATCTTTTCACTTGTTAGCTATCATCTTTTAACTATGATGAAAACAGCATGGTCCTTTTACAGGCAATCTCAAAACTTATTCTGATTTCATGAGTCATGAAACATATACTGCTGTAGAAGTTCTTACTAGGCTTCTTAACTTTGTGAAAGTATTTTACTTACTGTAATTTGTCAAAAATGTTTGCTCACAACTAAATAATAGAATCTTAACATATTTTCTACACATCCTACAAGCAAACACTTTCATCTTCCTGAGCAGTTACACCTGAACTCCTGTTAATGATGAGATAAACATATTCAGCTTAAGGAGAACATTAGTTTGATTCAATATTTCACTTCCTGAAATTTACATGAAATATAAATAGCCCCATCTCGTTTACAATTCATTTTCTGCCCCTAAGGAGTGTGACAAAGCTAGACTGCAATAATTCTACTACTATAGCTATGTGCATAGCTTCTCTCCACTCTCATCCCTCAGAGGATAACCCTCTACAGGAAAGTAAGCACAAAGGTGATGCAAGGCATGTGGATGTGCAGTTCTAATAATTCTCAGTAGTATATGTTAGCTATTAATACTGCAATATTAGTTATTTGATAATTGTCAGATGGGTTTTCCACACCTCCTCTAAATCCTGTGGGCTTCCATGACTATTCTGGAACACCAGCAGGGAAAGAATCATAATCATTTTTCTACTGAGGGCAAGCCTATAGACATATAGATACTTTCAAAAACCACTAAACCAACCCAACCCAAAACAAAAACAAACACAAACCCAAACAAAACAACAGTGATCTTGCTTTTGTTGTTACTGCATTTTTTTTTTTTCAGCATCTTCAGCTTACAACTGCTTTAGGACTAAGTGCTTTTGCAGGTTGAAGTCTTAACACAAGCAGCAGCAGGAAAGCATGAGATAAAGAAAAACTATTTCATAATTTTACCATGTGATGAATACCTGTACCTGTTCAGTTAAAAGCATCATGGCAAGTGCCTCACCCTTCTGTCAGCCCTTATGGTACCCTACACCACAAAACGAAGGTATGATTCTATCACAGAAAGACTTACACAGTGGGGACAGTGCAGTGCTCTGGAAAAGTTGCAAAGCTTTCATTTCTAACTGTAGAAGTTTGTACAGTACTGAAAGCCTTATTTACATGAGCTACTTTAAATTCTGTGTTATCTCTACACTACACACTGCAGCCTTTGACAATACTTAAACTCAGGTGCAGCACCCAGCACAAAAACTCCTTAGGGCCTTAGCCTGATTTCTGACCCTTACTTAAGCTAGACATGCTTGTGTCTTCATTGCTACTGCTGTTGTTCAGGAGATAGGTAACGCAGAACAAACTCTTTCTTATGTCAAAACTCATTCCTCAATTTTTCTATACAGACATGTTGTTGGCAATAAGCAATAATAAGGGTTGGCATGCAATAATAAATGGCTGATTTCAACCTCGATCTTAAATATACTCAAACCGCTGGAAGACAAAATGTTTGATCAATTAGTTTGACCATCATCTTGTCAAGGATGGATATTACAGAAAAGCAGTTCTCTACCAAGGAGGCTGTCAAAAAAGAAAACCAGTCCTGTTTATAGAGTACTGCCTCCAGAAGTTGACTAGTGATGTATGAAATAAAAAGATACACCACCAGTGCCTCCTGATAACATGAAGACATATATAACTGCATTACTTCATGCTACTTATTTCATACTATGGCATCACTTTCAAATATATTTTCTAGGTAGCACTTGCCAGAGAAGCTACTAATCTTCATTTAAGCAAATCTTCCAACATTTCCAAATGCTTACTTGTCTTGGGGAAGTAATGTATTTATGTGACCAAGCAAAGAAAACACCATTAAATTTTTCACTTAGTCACCAGTATCAGTCATCAGCACCTTCATGTTTACAGTGAGAAACTAAATTGTATGTCTTGTTTGGCGAGGAATTGGTCTGCTTTTTTTCTTTTTACAGAACCTTGACTTTAAGTTCAGTTTGAAATTCGTATTAGAAGATCTTACTCAAAGTCTGAGCTATTCATATTTGTTATTCCACAAGCTCTGCTGGCCACCACTTCTTATTCAGCTGGGTGGCAGATATGACCATTCTGTATTAACTTCTTTTAGCACTGTAAGCAAAGGCAAGGTAATAAATGCTACTTAGACTTGAAAAAAACACAGCAGAGTTAACCCCTAAACACCTGGTAATGTTATCAGCAAGCAGGAAGATTGGAATTAATTATTATTTTGTATCTGGAAAATATGGAGAGCTAACAGTTTACTAAAACAAACAAAACAAAGTCTGTAAAGCTTCTCTTGGGCCATAACTAGATTTTCCTTTGCTTTATTGCCATAAAATGATCACAATACAGATTTTTAAATGCAGAGAACAATATCAGAAGACAACAAAGAGCTTATGGGAAACACGTTAAAAATAATTGGAAACAGATTACGTTTGTGAACAGGTAGATTGTTTCAGAGGTACACACTGCAAAGTGAAGAAATTCAATATGAACTGAAGACCCTGCCAAACAAGTATAATGTAAAACAAAGTAGAACTGCAATTTTACTATTGCAGATTTAAGAAAATAGTCTTAAAATGGACAGAGACAATCCTGAATACAATCATGGCATGGAGTAATGTGAACATACTCTGGTGAGCTTTAGCGAGGCACCACTGTAAAACTGCCACTCCAAGTCATCAGAAACACCAATCAATTTAAAATCATAAGTTTTAAAAGGTGAGTACATATCAAGCTTATAATACATCTTTTTAAATGAGAATAGAGACTTTTATTTACTTATTTAATGCAGGAGTAGGATTTTGAAGGCAAAAACCAAATACAAAAACCTGTCCACTTCCCATCATATATTGTAAGGATTACAGTAAGATTTCAAATCTTCACAGCCCTTGTAGTGGGTCTGTCTGAGCTGATTTTCCCCATACAGCCCTCATGCTGCAGTACTGNAATTATCTTTCCTGAACATTTACTTTCAATCCATTTACTGCTCAATCCACAGAACTGGTACCGCACACAAATTTCTTGCATACCCTTTCATTAGTGTGCCCTGGATTGCAATATGGGAGAGTTTCAAAGATGAGAAAGTACCACGGGAGACACGCTAAGTTTCATCCTTGGCTTTTGTTCATTCTCCTAACAAAGGAAACTCAGAGAGGAAATAATTATCCAGAGCAGAGTGATTAGAGACCAGCGATGACCTGTCAGGTGGTGGTGTGTTCAACACGCCACACTGCTCTGGACCAGCATCACGTCCTGAAAGGGAAAGATTTCATAGCCTTTGACCAGAGCCCCAGCACCTCATTCCCCCAGGAAATGGGTGAAACACCTTAATCACTAATGAAACCAACTCCCTGTGAACAGCTCGAGCAACAGCAAATCAAGTGAATCTATAAATGCACTACAACTCAGTAAATTCTTGCTTTAAAGCATTAGTTTCCATTTGTTTCTGTACGGTACCCTCATTAAAATCACATATAGCCTCTGCTCTCATGACTATGCAATTAACCTAATGGGAGAGAAATAACTTTTCATAACTTTTCACATCAGTGGAAAAATTACCAGTATTAAAAACACCAGCAGTGACTGTGCACTTTACATTTACATACTGAGAGTTTTAGAGTAGCTCTTTAGTTCAATTTTTACAGCCTGTTTCCACTGTAAAATCTAGGGCCACTGAAATCAGTGATGCCAAGAGTTCACCTACTGTGAATATGGAAAGAACAATCTTTTTCTTTCTTCCTCCTTTTAGAAGCTCCACAGAAAAACATTTGGATGCATGCGTTGGTTTTGCTAGCTTACGCTTTTTTGTTTATATTAGAATGTGTGAATATGCAGTAGGATGGCTATGTGCACATGAAAAACATCTATTGAAGTACATCTGAATTAAAATAATTAGTTTTTGTACATAGTTCTGAAAGTGATGGAGGGAGCAGTCATTCTTAGCTAGCATGGGCCTAAGTTCTAGAAACTAAATTTAAGCATTTATGAAAGAACTGTGCTCACAAAGAACTCTGCTGCAGAGGAAACCAGGTTGTCTGGAACATAACTGCCAAGGAAGCTTATAATCAGAAAGCAGAACACTTAGCAAGCTGGACAGGAAATGACCTCTTGTCCTGTAAACCTTTTAGACTTCCAAAGGGCTTCTGTTCTGCAGTAAAACAAAAGCAGATTTTCCAGAGGTTTTTGTGAGAAGCAACAGTGGTAGAACAGTAGCTCAGGGATGAAGGAACTTGCATGGAAAAGTGGAGAAACAGTTTTATGCCTCTGGTCTGAACCATGCAGAACATACACCTGGATTTGGCTTTCCCAGCTGCAAAATGCCTTGACTGCCACACTATTTTACTATTCTGGGTGAATACTTCTGTCCTGTTCTAGTTTTGACAAGAAATTTCCTCCTAGAGTTTCTCTTACAGTTGAGAAGACAAGGAATTGGGAGCTATGGAGATTTTCTTTTTCTGCTATACATGTGCACCCTGTGACTTATTACAGTCTAAGGGAAGGTCAGTTTAGATTATTCCCCTCACTATTACACAGGCAACTTATTTTTACTAAGATCCTACCTTTTGCATGACTTACTTTTTTCTGTTACACAGATAACTCTGGCCCATCTGTAAGCTTGAATTTAGTGTTCTTCTGCCAGTTTTTCACTTTATGCTTTCAAGCTGTAATCTGTAATGGACTGGAAAGTACTACCTGTGTCTAAACTAGTTATCAACCTGCAATGTATCATAACCCCTTTAGCTTACTACTCAAGAAAACTACACATGAAACCTATCAAAATAGTTCTTAAAATCCAAAAAGCCCTGATGTATCTAGAAAGTGCATCTTTACATGTTATTAGGAATCTGGTTTCTATGAGGCTTATGCACGCTATCAGAAACTTTAACATGCATGACATATTTGACACAGGCTCATGGCCTCTTGCCCACATTTACAAGTTTAGGAGTCATAAAGAATATTGCTACATTTTAAGTGGGCAGCTTTGTGTATGTTGCTCCTTTGATTTTCTCAGTGACTCAGTGACTCTGAAATCAGAGCAGAGAGAAAAAGAATCAAACAACCTGAACCAACTCCCAATGAAGCAATAAAAAGACTGAACAAACCTCAGGAAAAGTTGAATCAGAGCCAAAAGGATCCATTTCGAAATCTGTATTCTGTATTTTGTAAAACTCTGTGCTGTCACAGGGAAAACCTGCAGTCAAACACTGATCTTATGAATTAAACTGCTCTCATAAAAATTACTGGGAACAGGATGGACCAGACGACAGGAACTATTCTCACACTGAATGGGTATTTCTCCTAATAGACACACACAAAAAAACCTTTCTGGAAAGACTGCTCTGAAACTTCCTTAAATTCTAGCAATAATTTTAAGATAAATATTTTTTTCACAACCTGCTCCCCCCCAAACCAGGCTTGTGGCACACTCAAAAATACTTTGGAAGAGTAAGAATATTTTTAGAAAAAATGAGATGGTATCAAAGGATAGAGATAAAAATTATTTTAAAACTTTCCAGGTGAAGATATCATGAGGCTGACACACTCCAACATTAGATACTCTGTTTAGGCACTAACCTACACTTCTAGGAAAAAACAGAGAAAAAACAAATCAGAAACATATGCAAGCTTGCTGACCACTCTCTTGGCAAAAAACCAGAATTTGTTGAAAGAACCAATCAATTGATATCTTTCTCCTTGTCTTTCCTCTTTGTAGGTTCTACAAAAAAATAACTATTGCCATATGTGTTGGTGCATTCCTTAGACTGATGTTGGCCTCCTGCTCTTCAGACAGTAGGCTGATGTGGGGGACCTGACCAGTTGCCTTCATCAAAAACATTATTCTCAGAAGTGAGTCCAGAAGTTATTGTTGTAGATGTACTATTAACCGCTAACAGCAGATATCTAAGTCTTGTTACAAATTATCTAAAACAGTTCCTCAAAGCTCATAAATAACCAATCACTCATCTTCCAGATCAATCACCACTTTAGATTTAACTCTACTTCCTAGTTCCGAAGAGGACTTCAGCATAAATGAAAAGAAAGTCACTGATAAACTCCCAGTCTGGGGAGTAAGAGTCACGAATTTCAGCAAGATCTATCTCTACCCTCCTCAAAGGCAGCTACTCGCAGTCTAACACTCCCCCAGCAGGCCACAGATACAAGCACTGTCACAGGATCACCTGCTTAAGAGCCCCAGAAATACTTTGCTTTAAATGGTTCACTTATTAGCTTTCCTGTTCTCCCATTCTAACATCTGGCCAGCTTTCCTTTATTTTCAGCTGAATGCTTGCTGGTGCATCTGTCTAGGTAACTGCAGGCCCAGCAGTACGCGCAGCTTTCCAAGTAGTACCAAGTGTTCATGAATTCAGAAACATCAGACAAAAAAATACAAGTTCAGTTAGCTTTACAGATGGTCTCAACCAGTGGGTTAGGAGGGGTTTTCTTTTACGTAAGGACATCTTAAATGTGACAGTCCCCTGCAGATAAATATATAAAGATGAAAAAGAAAAATAGAAAACATTTTAAACAATTGGAATCTCTACAAAAAAGTATCAAATGGGACACATCAAGCTCTTCATGGACTTCTGTGCAATCTCAGCCAAGTCAGTTTAACTTTTTGTGAGTCCTTTTCTCCAACTGTAACAAAATCCTTTTCTGTGACCGCTTGCCATTCTGGGGCACTAATAAATAAAAAGGATATTTTTATTATAAAAGCTGTAATGCAGTTCTAGCCTAGCTTTCTCTTATACAATCTATGCCTGGACTGCTACAGTGAGACACATCTCAGAGAGCATAGGAACGGTTAGCAGAATGAATGGTGTCACTTCATCACAGTGTAAAGCACTTGCTTTTTTATCAAACATGTCTATCTTTGTAGTTTGCAGGCACTGTAAAGCCCTCCAGTCTGATTGAATAAGAAGGACAGTATGTTTAACTCCAACAGGCAAGAATCGTAAGCAAATAGACTTCCAAACCACTATTCTCTGCCTTTTTTTAGAACTACTTGCCACTACTGGATGACGAGTACTTTTGCAAGCACAAAAAATAACAAGGACTGGTTCTCTATACTCATGATACTCATATCTAACTGTTTTGACCACAGTCTCTCTTCAGAGGTGGTTCATACCCATCTGGATTCTCTGATACCTAACCTGAGTTGAGCTCACACTGAAATCTTTCTTTAGAGACGCCTTAGAGGGTTTCTTCCCCTTCCCTACTCTTGCAAAACCTGGAGGAACATCATTATCCCTCTGCCAAATCTGACTGAAAACTGCCAGTAAATTTCAAACTTCTCAGGGAGAAAACTTAGTGGTCAGAGACACACCAACAGACTTTGACCAAACAAACTTTGGTTTTCTGAAGCAAACAGGCTGAAAACATCCGTATGAAAAATTCTATTTACATACTACGAGTAATTTTCCATCTTCAATAATTCCTAAAAACAAAAATTGCCATTTGTAAAAAACAAAAACCAAAAAGTGCAAAAGTAGCTATGCCATTAAATGTTAGCAACAATTTTCCAAGCAGAAACGAGACTTCAGACATACTGGTGGTATTTAACAAATAACATTCTGAGTGGCAGAACGTGCTCTCATTTTCAGCATTGTTATGCACCTTAAATCCTGAAATGAATCCTCAGCAGTGCACGCTTATTAAGATGTGTTATTCAACTCATCTTCTATCTTCACAGTTCCTATAATACAGGATATTTTCCAGGCAAAACTGAAATCCACAACACTGTGTAGATAGAGCACTCAATTTGCTCTGTCTCTTAAAACTAATTTTCCCCTTCCCCTTCTATTCATGTTTCTGACACACGAGCTGTTATAATTTTTAGAACTCCAATTTTGCAGCTCCCTCACTGCTGTAGGACCTCCCACCACTTTCTCAACAGGCTTTTCTTTAGTCAAAAAGTAAAATCAAAAGATCACTTTTCAAATGGGAAAACATCTGGCAACTGCAATTTCCATGACAATGTCTTGACTACAGATACTCAGAAGCTCACCAGTGAATTTTGTAAGCATATCTCTTTTTATCCACCCCTTGGAGAAAGCAAATCCTGCCTATTGAAAATTTCACACAAATTCTAGACAATTATTTCAAAGTATTTGAGTGGTGTATAAAATACACTAATCATCTTTTGAAATCTATTAAGTGAGTCAAACATTCAACTGCATTTACATTCACCGTTCTGCAAACTGGTGATACATCCTTTAGATCCACACTTATCTGACTCCCAAATTACAGGTACCTGGGCTTCTCACATGCCTTTTGATCTACATATGGTCATGTGGCTATTGCTGCCTGGACCACCTGTTGCCAAGTAATATGGGGATACTTCTGTCTTTGTAGCACTAACCAAATGAATCTTCCTCTTTAACTGGGGGTCTCCGTTCAGTGAATCATCCCCATATGCTCAGGGGTTGCGATGAACACAGTTCTAGGAGGCTGAAGGCCCCAAATTTTCTTCTCAGATTTAGGAACCTGCAATCTCACCTTACATCAGCAAAATTATCTTTGCTGTTCTGTCAATTTACGAAGCAAGAAACCTTCTTTTACTACCAGATTATGTAAATTCTGCAAGCTTCCTATGAAGTGTGTAGGCATGATTAGTTTAACCTATTCTTTTTTTTCCCCCCCTCTCTCATATAAGAGAATAAAGAATTCAAATCCTCAACCATTACCTCCAGTCCTCTGCAATTACATGTTATAGTTAAGTACTTAGTTACAGGATCCATGTTCTTTTTCTAATTATGGAACACAATTTCTCTAAAACACACAAAGGATGCCACACTGCTGTTCACTGCTCTGTGAAGACAGGTTTAGCTTTAGAAGACCAGCTAAACCTTGTCTTTAGGGAGATATGTCCCCATTTAATGCATGTTTACAAAGCTGCAGATCCTAAATTCTATTACTGTATTCTTAATTACATGATTACAGGTAGTTTCTCTAATAGGCACATGCTCAGCATGTGCCTATCTGCCTCCACTAACTCAAGAATTAAGTCTGGCAGTGATTTTAGCAAAAGCAGAGCTGTTCTCTGAGTCAGAACAGCATTTATAGCACCAGTCATCTCACATAATTACATTTGAGCATAAAGTTTAGGTGCTTTACACCTAATCAGTCAGTAGTAGCAGAACTAACTCTGCCATGGACAGTTGCTGAATGCTGGGTTTCTAACTTGAAACTGTGAGGTTAATGTCTGCATGTGATCCCAGAAAGGGAAACGGGGCACAAATACCTACCGTTAGGTACTTGTGCACATTCTGGTACAAGATCCAACCTATATTGTACTTAGAGAAAAAACATTCTTGAAAGGCTCAAAACTTGGCACAATACTAAAGTTGATGGCAATACTCAAAGGTAGCCTTCTTTTATAGAGACAATTCCTCTGGCAAACTTTCAGCTTTCAATTTTCAGTCTCTTCAGGACTAAAGCTCTTCACAGGAACACTGAATTTATTTTTTTTTTAATTAGGATTCTGAAATGTTTTCAATTTTTTTCCCCCTACATTCTTATTCATGTCTTTCATTAAATTTTAAGGTAGAATGTCTGGAAAAAATTCAAGCAGAATGGTTACAATTTCTGAAAGTTACAAGTAGCTGGAAGTAGAGATTTGAAAGGAAACACCTACAAATCCTGAACCAAAGTTGTCAACAGCAATTCAAAGTAGTATAATGCCTACAGCATCTTCAGATTTTCTCAGCTCATAATAATCTTCTGAAAAGCCTTTTTAACAAGAACTGGTTGGTTGCCTTGGAATCACAGTTAAGGGAGAGAGAGGGTCCCTTAGCCAGCCGCTACTGTGAGTACTAGCACCTAGGAATTTGTATGAATCCTCTAAAGGCCACACATGCTGCATATACCCTGAACACTCAGAGCTTCTAACAGTCAAGTAACAATTTACAATCCTATGAAGTAGACAAACAACTCTGCCAACGTTTTTTATTCACTACTGTGGGCACTTAAATCAAGCATTTTCTTTGTACTACTGTTTAACCAAATGTGGACATTAAAATACTATTTTTTTCTCAGATTGTGTCAAATATTAGTTCTAAGGTAGTTGGATTAAATCCAGATTTCAACTAGTACAGATGTCATGATAATAGATATTGTTTATTCCAAAGTCAGACTAATGACAAGTTACATGTAAAAAGAAGTTCTCACGATAAAAGTTGTCCGGCAACTTTCCATTAGTAAAGCTGTCAAAAATTAGAAATTTCTGTGGGGCAGGGCAAGCAAAGTGGGTAAGTATAATCACATCCTTAAACTCTGCCAATCCTAACAGGTCTTTACAGGTTGATCCTGTGAAGACTTTTTCTACAATTCAAAGATTTATTTATCTCCCAGAGCACAGGACTTTTGTCATCACTGTTTTGAGCAGACTGTGCTACTCCTGAGAGATGTGAAGGTCTCTGCTGGATGCAGACAGTGACCAAGAGATTCCAATCCCATAGACAGCTTTGGTCAAGTTGTGTAGTTCCACCTTCACAGCTGCCTTCTGCATTAGTGCATTTTATGTTAAGCACTTTTAAAAAGAGAGGCTACATTTCTCACTGTATCCATTCTTAAAACAAGAATAATCATCACCATTCCTTTCATGGAAAACTAGCAAGATTTAATAGTCAAAATATCTGCACTGCTTAGGCATTATAAATGCCCCTTGGTTTTGCTGAAAACATGGCAGAGGCAGCTCAGTTCGATCATCCTCATTTCCTGCTTCTGCAGACCCTTCATTGCAGCACAGGAACCAGACACCTGTGGGAAAAGGCAGAAAAAAAAGGCTGCTAATGCTGCCCAGCCCACTGCCTCTGCAGTTGCCACCAGGAACCACTGCTAGTCCAGAATGCCAGTAGCTGCAAGGATTGGATCCAGACCCCAGTTCCTTTCTTCTTCCCCAGTGATTTGGGGATATTCAGACTTAGGCACCATGATTCAGTTATCCAAGAGCGTGCCATAACAGAGAACATCAGACAGGGCAAGGACAGCATTGCTATTATGTAGATAGAAAACATACAGCATAATACAGTCCTGCTCCTAGATACTGCAGTAAGAGAAAGAATACATAGAAAGGATTATAGAAAGGATAAAATAGGAAGGATACCAAGTTTAATGAAGGATACTTAAATGTGCATGTGTTCACGTGGAAGAGACCATGTACACAGCTTCAAGCATGAATGCCCACATCTCCTTCCTTCCCACGTGCAGACCTCTCTTACATGTGGCCCTTTTTCCAAGTGTATTAGAATATTCTGCAGAAAAAGTGTGATTTTTCAAAATAATTAAGGTAGTTAAATTATTGAAGAATCCCACGCAAAGTACATGCAACTGGCTCTCTGGAGCACATCGCTGGAGAAAGCCACTTCTTTGCAAATACAGGAGCACCCTCTAGTGCTCAAAGACAGGTTGAGCACCGTATTTAAAACTCAAGAGCTACCTTCAAAAATTCAGTAAGAAGCTGTCTCTTTGCTATCGTCAAAATTAGTAACCTTGTATGAGGAGGTAGAAATGGCTAAATTATAAGGCACAGATCACCACAGTCTTGGTGATAATAGTCCTTTCACATAGAAAAACTGCTGACACATGGCCACGTGACCGTCCTTCTTCAATACTCAGCCTCTAAAAATGCCAATGCCACATGTTTTAAATGAACACCAGAGCTGTCCACTCCAGGACAACTTGCAAGGGCCACCTCACAGAGTTTATCTCATATTGGGAACATACTTCTCTGTATGTTCTCTGTACTTCTCTCACACTAACTCTGGGATTAGTGTGAGAAAAGAAGAATTTACAACATTTGTACATGCTCATCTGACTGAGGGATATTCTCATAACATGCAAATACTTGCTAAGCTCTGATTCTTTGTATTAAGCTGTGGCACTGTGTTTCAAATCCTAGGTATAGAAAATTTACTCCCTTTATGAAACCTTACACTGTTTTTTTCTTTTCATTTTGTTGGCTGGGAGAGAACTAGTGGGTTTCACCCACAAAGCACTGCTGAGTGATCTTGGCATGTTGCTTAGGCACTGGTGTCTCTGGTTTCCATCTGTGTGAAGACACAAGTGAACACGAAATTGTTTGGGAGGATTAGGCCACGTACAGTGTTTACTTCCAGGAAATAGCACTTTTGGTGATTATTCCTGGTAGCCACAATCATAGTTAAAGGTCAATGTTCATGGAAAAAGCCCTCTTCAGACTCACAGCAAAAGGTGCTCCCTACTACCACTGTTTCTCACCAGCCAGTTAATGATTAACAGAGTATCCCGCCTAGACATACTATATCATGGTAACATTTTAGAAGCTGACACTAAAATACGCAACTGAATAGCCAAAACTACTTTTCGGAGGCACACTGTCCCCTTGGCTTAAATGAAACACACTATGGAACAAAAAAAGAAAAAAGGTTCATTTTTTAGCCACTGGCCACCAAGACAGTCAGGGGCTGGAGAACACAACATGAAGCTGGGAGAGCTGCGCCTGTTCAGCTTGGAGAAGGTTGAGGGTGACCTTACTGCTGTCTGCTACTGACTGAAAGACACCAAAAAGACAGAGCTAGACTCTTCTCAGAGGCGCACAGAGAGAGCAAAAAATGCAAAGGACAAAAGTTGAAACATGGGACCTTCCAGTCACATATTAGGAAAAAGAATTACCAAGAGGATGGTCAAACACTGGCACAGGCTGCCCAGAGGAAGCGTGCAATCTTCGTCTTTGGAGATGTTCAGGACTCCCCTGGACATGGCCTGGAGCAGCCTGGTCTAGTTAAATCTGTTTTGGGCAGGCTGGAGGTTCCTTCCAACCTAAATGATTAGTCTATAATTCTTCTTATAGCTCGGTGGCTCCTTGCCCAAAGGTAATGTCTATCCTTCCAGGCTTCTCCAGAGCCTACACATATCTGTTGGGTTCATATATTAACAATGGTCTAGATGTGCTTTCAAAAAAATTAGGAGCTCTGACACAACATTCTTAAGCATAAATTTTATCCACATCAAATCTGACTAAAAGAATTCTCTAAATAATAGGATTTTGTGATAGAGCCAGTAGTTATTTTTTTATTGCAAACTGATCCAGATCATGTGTTCCTGAATCCAGTTTCAGAATCCAGCTCCTGAATCCAGTTCCCGTCTGCTGCTGAGTCCGGTCTGCGACTTCTGCAGTGCCTGCTCCACAGCATCAGTTGTGACAATGACGTAATTGCTGTCAGGGGGATTGGTTTCAATATTGGGTTTGTATATAATCCATTTTATTATTATTATTGTTTTCACTAAAGCTGTTCTAGTCTACTTTTCCAATTCATAAGTCTCTCTGCCTTATTCCCTTTCTCTTCCCCTTTGGGAAGGAAAAGGGGTTAATAGAGAGTGTCTGCCATTCATCTAGTGGCCAACTCAACTCTAAACCTTGACAATTAGGTAATGCTAGATAACTTTGACTATCATACAGTCAACTATTTGAGCCACTCCATCAGAAGAGCCATAAATACATCTAAAATTACTTTTAGAGAGATGGCAATTTCTGCAAGCCAAAGACAAGGCTTGGCTAGAGTAGGAGGCAATCTATCCCAAGGATTCTGAAGCTGTCAACTTTATATTTGTTTGGTTGTACTTTATATAGCACATAGTGTCATAAAGTTGGCAGCATCAAACCCAAAATGAGCTCCTGTAATAAAGGAAAGTACAGTGTTTAGCAGTTTTGATTTGGCTCACAGAAGGCCAAAGATTCTGTTATTTTATCAGCTACATCTTCTGCAATGTACATAGCCTATCAGCTCAAAAAGTAAATTAACAGTATTTGGAAGCACTAGTTTAGGAAGAAACCATTCATATTTTTGATGCTCATAGGAAGATTCGCTATGAAGTAAGTATTTAAAGGCTACCTGATAGCATTTTGCTTATTTTCTCGTGATACTGCATACAATGCTTTATTTTTCCCTGTGATGAAATGCTGCAAATGATAGCCATGAAGTAAGGAAACTAGCCTTTGTGGTTGGTTCTGTCATGCAAGCTTGCAATTGAAAGGGTCAGGCCACTATGCAGCTGAAAAAATAATTAAAAAATCACCATCTGGCACTCTAGTGAAACTCAACTCTGTTTTAAGACCAAAGAAGCAAATCATCTCAAGCATTAGGAAAGTGTCTTTTGGGGAGATTTTGCACCTTTTCCTGGAAGAGTTAAAAATGCCTTTTTTTTAATGGCAATTATTTTGAAAAAAAAAGGACATAATTTGAAAATTATTAAAAGAAAAGTTATTTTAGAAACATGCACTTGTTCAGGAAAGTCTATCAAGAATAAACTGTTTTGTCTATTAAAATGATCAGCTCTGAACTTTACCAAAGTTATCCTGTCTTACCAGCTTATCCAGTATGGTTGAGATTATTAGTTCCCAAATGAAACTCCTGTAAAGCAATATATATTTTGCAGCTGCCCCATGAATTGCATTGGCTTTACAAAGCTGAAAATTTGATCACACCATGATATGCTGGGCCATGAGGAACCCAAAACTCACTGTTGTTAAGTTCTAGAAATGGCTGATTTGCATTCTATTTTCTAAGATCCATTTTCCAAAACATGAAATAAGTCTTTTCCATTGATGAAACAAAGCATTTTTTAAAATTACTCACTTTTCTTCCCTGTCTAAACATATTCTTTAACCTGGGGGTTTGACCAATGAATTGATTATAATAATAATAAATATAATAAAAATAAATAATAATAACAAAAAACATATGACATAAAAGTCTAAAGCTTTCTGTTGAAGTAAGCTGAACTGCTCATCTCCAGATATATTCAAGATCATGGTCAAAATTATAAGACTGCAGGCTCTGGCAACCTACCCCAGGAGAGTCTCGTTCACATGTATTTTCCCCCTAACTTTGCAAGAAGAACTAAGGTTAGTTGGACACTCAATAACCACTTGCTTCTACAAAATCAAAGCCACATGGCATCATATCAGACAAGTCACCTGGCTTTTACCTGATTTCTTTACGGACAAGACAGAAATAATATTTGTCTGTCCTGTTGTTCAAAGAGTCTTTGTAATGTAGGCTGCAGTTGTCAGACATGCCAGGATAACAGTAATTATATTAAAGAGTGGAAGGAAAGGAAATCATCCAACTGCACCTATGTACAGCCTCTCCAAGTGCAATCAGGCCTTGTATCTGTGTGACTTGTTGCTTGCGTACAGAGGCCATTGTTCTCTGGCAAATGCTGCATGTCTATATCTGGAACACTTTCAAGTGTCAGAGTGCACCAAACTCATTAATAAAAGAAAACTCATGTTCTTAAGATGATGACCCAATATGTCTCTGCATGTGATTACATGAAATGCACAATTAAAGAATAATGTGTTCCAGCAATCAAGTGAGACAGCACATCTCAGATAGAGATAAGCAAGTTCCCCTTTGGGAATTTACTACTCATTGTCCACAGCAGCCACACATCATATGTGTACAATCAACACTCTAGAATACATTAGAGCTGATTTGAAATCCTGTCATCTGATGACCATGAAAACTGTTTCCCAAGGATTAGCAGATCTTTAAGACAAAGTGCTGTCATAGGAAGACAACTGCACAGTATTTCAGAACATTTTTTCCCTTACCTTAGCATCCACCACAGTTATGTGCCCAGTTTTACAATACACACAACTACTTAAGCACAGGTTCTAACACAAATACATGCCAAACTGATTCCACTGAGAGTTACTACATTTTTCTCTCTGTAGTCATAATATGACATGTAAGGCTTTTTCTGAGTAGGTGTATACATTAAAACTAATGCAATCTATCCAACTGACTGGAAGCAACACAGTATTAAAGGTTGGCCAAGCTTTCTAGCAGAAAATTAATTACTTGTAGAATATAATTAGGTTCCTGAGGCTAAAATCCGGCTTGCAGATCAATATTTGAATCCACTGGAAGGAGTTAATTTTTGATTCACTGTTCCTGAAAAAAAGATGTTTTGAAAATGTTTGTCTAAACTTGTAGTGTCCAACAGTCACATAACTTATTTGTTTCCCAGTATGCTGTGTCCATACCTAATTGGGCTGCACATGTTCCCAAAACATCTATTTTCCCCATTGTCTTCCGGCTACCAAATTATTCTTACTGTATTTTAGGAAACTGGCAGGAGGAAGGACACGAGTGGGAAAAATGGTGGCTTTGTAAGTACACAAGAAACATGCAGGACTCTGCAACACTTGAAAGGCCAGAGAAAACCAAAAAGAGAGAGACGTCTCAGGGCACTGGAGAAGGGCAAGAGAGGCAGTCAACCTAACTAGACTCTTTGGGAATATGATGGAACAAGCAGTCAGTTGTTGAGCATCTAAGGAGACAACATGATAATAAAAAGCAGATAATATGAATTTGTCAAGAACAAATCTTTTTCTGACACAATGAGCAAAAGAGAAGCCACAGATTTGATAAACTTGTCTTTGATTGAGGTTTTAATCTCAGTTACCTGAGAGTCTGACAAGCTGAGCAGTTTATGGCCTAAACTGAAGAGCAGTTATGACTACTATATGAAGAAGTAATTAGAAATACTTCTCTTGCAAACTCAGAGACAAGTGGGGTTCCACAAAGCTCTGCCATGGACCTAGCTTTATTTCATATTTTCCTTGACACTGACAATGAAACTGAGAAAGTGCACTTTCAGAATCTGGGCTGATAACTAAGGTGGGAAAGACTGGGAGCAGTTTAGTATACAGAAGTAGAACTCAAAATGATTACTAAAAATTCTAGAGACAGATGCAAAGTACTATAATGATGATCAAGAAAACAAATTCAAATACAAAGGAAAAACTAGCCAGACGATATAGGAAAAGTCTGAAAGTTGTGTTGCAGTTAGAGAGTGAGAGTGCAATGAGGTAAAGCTGGAAAAAAAAGGAAGGCAAACTATGAAGATCTAAGACACAAGACAAATATTTTGCTCTGTTCAGCAGTGAAACATACAGCAGCTGGTAAACAACATACAGATTAAAGACCACATTTAAAGAATACTGTAGAGTGGAAAAAATCTAAACTTTAAAACACATGATCAGTAGGAAAATATCAAGAGAATAAAATTTGAGTGTAGAATAATGTGATGAGAGGGAAAGGCAGTTATAAACTTCAAGTTTTTCTACACACAAAAGACAAAAATGGAATGTCTTTGTACCAAGGATAGAACAAGTAATCACTGGCATCATTTGCAGCACAGAATATATTAGGAAAAACACTCAGTGAACTATACAAATCATCATGGAATGGAATTTGGTCAACAGATTATGCAGTTCCTATCACTGAAGGCTTTTCCAAACAAACTAAACAAATTCATCATGAAACATTTTGTTAGAGGATGCCGTAAGATTCAACATGAATCAGTTAACTTGGTGTCACCTAAGAATTAAGGGGAAGATAGAAACACATCATACTCATAACAAAGCAAATGTTATACCTAAGCGACATCTGTGTCAACTCACAAAGCAGGATTTCTACCAATGAAATAAATTCAGCATGGGAACGCAAAACTACAACTTTGCCTGGATTAAACAAAAGACCTGTAACTCCTGTATTTGAAAACAAACACTGGCATTTCCACTTAAGTGGCAAAGGCTGATTTTGATTTTGTGCTGTGAAAGCAAGGTGCAGGTGCAAGCAAAGCTGCTACACAGGCTGAAGGAGCTGGGGCAAATCTGAGCTGCTCGAGGCTGGTATTCAAAGCTGAGCATGCTAGCAGGTGCATCAGCAATGTGTGTTTGAGTACAGAATTAGATTCAAAGTTCTTAGGTTTTAATCAGCTCTGCATACCATCTTCGACAAAGGGGACCCAGGCAGTTGTGTTACCAGCGCAAACTGTTCATTAGTGTTCTCACAACGACACCTTTCTTGCATTACTAAATAGAAGATCCAGGCAAGAATAAAGACTGTGGCACCTGAGGCGTATTCCCTTCTTAAAATTCACCACCTGCCACCCCGCTGGGTCCCTCAGGATTTTCCGAACAAGCCTGTTCCTAACCCAGGGCGGCTCGGAGGCGCAAACAGCCTTCCAGATGGGTATCAGCGAGACCTGAGGGCAGTTGAAAATCACCCGCTTACTGCGCATCACAGGCTCCCTCAGAAAAGAGTGGGATGAAGGGCCAGGGCAAACCTCAGGCCAGGGCAAACCTCCCCGGCGCCCCCCGGGCCGCACGGGCAGGCAGCATCACCGGCGGCGCGTCCCCTCCCTGCTCACGCCGCCTGAACACCGGGGAGTACAGCCTCTAAAGGGAGCTGGCCCCGCGGCCGTTATCCCGGCACCACCCGTCCCGGGGCTGAGCTTCGTTCCGCCGCCCGCCTGCGCGCAGTCGCTCTGTAGCAGGGGGCCGGCATGACGATGCGGAGCTGCCGCCACTAACCCCCACCCGCCGCGATCCCGGTCCCGGTCCCGGTACCGGTGAAGCTCGTCCCGACCCCTCCCCGGCAGTGCTCACCATGGCGATGGCGGCGGCAGTGGCGGGCAACCCGCCTCTCTCCGCTGCCGCGAGCGCGACGTCACGCCACGCGAAGCCGCGCCCTGGCAACCGAAGCCCCGCCCCTGCGCACGGCCCAGTGATTGGGCGAGGAGTGGGGGGACGTCATCCGGGAGCGCTCCGCCCGCCACAGGAAGGGGAAGTGGGTGTAGGTGGTGCTTGTGGCGGTTGGAGAGTCTGTGGAAACGGTGCTGCTGACCCCTCCGGTAACGTCTTCGGGGCCTCGCTGCCCCTCCCGCGGGGTGGCCGTTTGTCTAGCTTTGGGTGCGGCCTGGTCTGTTGGAGCTGGGGCAGGGGCGGCCGGGTGACAGAAGGGTCGGAGCTCCATAGCGGCCTGGGCTGTCCTCCTGGGGCGCCGAGGCGGGCGGGGCAGGGCTCGATCCGTCTTGGCCGATGCTGTCTCAGAGTGAGAAGCCTCTTTTCCAGAGGGGTGGGGAACGTTCAGCTCTCGCTTACGAATAAGCTGCGGGGCTGAGATGAGAGGGGGGGCCCTCTCCTCACCCGTGGTAGCTGAGGCGCGGCGGGGCTGTGTGGCCGGGGGCTGGTAGGTGGTGGTTTTCCGAGGCCCTCGTAGATCGTGAGTCAGTCGTGTTAATACAGCGTTTCCTTGTGTGGTTTGTCATGTGTGAAGTTCTGCAGGGCACGACATTACCCAAGAGATGAAGCAGTTAACGATTCAAGCAGTGAAGGAGTTTTGCTTATAGGGATGTAATAAAAGAGAGTGTGTATGCAGAGGCTTACATTGAAACGTTGAATATAACATGAACAGTGAAGGAGCAGGATCATCAGTAGGTGGTCTCAGAAGTTGATAAAACCAAATGCTTATAATCACGTTTTTGTTGCATATTAGTGGTGATTAAGGCATTGAGCAAAAATATAACTCCAGCTTTAGAAGCAGAAGATGTGAGATGTTCCCATATCTATAGTTTGAGAAAGCTTAAGGAGGGAAAGATGTTTCTTTTGTCTTCTCATTGTCACAAAAGATAAACTTACCTTAAGGAATACAAATAACGAAACTAGAAAGCAGTGTTCTTACTGCTACCATTATCTTTTCAGGATAGGGAGCTGTAGCAATGGAAATCAAAAAAGTTGTAGTTAAGCCTTTTCAGGCAGTGGTATAATGAAAGGAAGCAAGGACTTTGGGAGATCACCCTTGAATAACAGGAAGAACTGAAGAGAGGGAAAAATGAAAACCAAATTGGAATATATTCAAACTAATGTAGTTAGTGACAGAACCTAGAAAAGGGGAATAAGTGACCTGGAGAACTGAGGGTGGATGGACCTCTGTGGGTAAAGGAAGCAATGGTCAATAGCAATGGTCAATAGCATTGGTGGACAAGGCAGAAAAAGGCCAAGATGGCAGTTTGGGCCAAACTGTGGGTAAAGTTTTACTGCTGAATTAAACTAAGCATGTGCAGCCATTCAGGGCACTGACTCCTGCTTTGGCTGGGAATTGGCTCTGTCAAAAAAAGTTGTATTAGCAAGTGGCACTAAAGCAATTGTGCAACTGTGCAGTTGTCATAGTTTCCTCCTCACCTCTTGCCCTGCTTTAAGCAAAGTGTGGGATTTCCCTTTTCTGTGGTTCTGTGATGATCTTGGGTTATCTCTGCATGGTCATGCAGTTGAATCTGGGAGTGTTACAGAGTTTTAAAGGGTAATGTGAGGGCTCACTGAAAAAAGTAGGGAGAACAGAAAGAAATTAGAGGAACAGAAACTGGAGCTGACTGGATGATGAGCAGGAGATAGGAGTTGAAGGCCAGCTCTTAGTGAAAAAAGAACCAAGTGGCAGAAGTCTCTTAGGCCTTTTCCTTTTAACTCTTTGGGTCTTGGTGTGGTTTTTATAGTTCTTGGTTTGGTTTTTTTAATGTGGTTTCTTTTGATGAATTTTAGAGGCCATACTAGAAAATAAGGCAATCCAAAATTAACTGTCACTGCTACCTTGCTAAAGATTCCCCCCCCTCATTTCCTCCTCAGACTTATGTAGTTAGGAAGAGCTGACTGCTAAAGAGAAAATGACATCTCTAGAAAAAGGTAGGTGGTTCACATAATATCTAAGCAGACTGGGTTAAAAGCATTTTAACTTGAATTCTAAAGACCAGAGTTACACTGTTTGTCAGGTTCCATTAATTTAAACTTACTACTTTTCTGTAGCTATTAGAAAGTAGTTATGTATTCACATATTGCAATTGCATTGCAAACCTTATTGCAATGAAAACCAGAGCTACCTGGATGGAACAGTTAATTGAATGTAGCTTTCTAATCCAGCTGTGTATTGACAAACAAGTTTGTCACTGATACTGTCATCTGTCTGAACACTTGTCTGCCAGACCTCCCCTAGTATTTAGAACCTGTTAGTGTAGATTCAGCCAACTTGAAAATAGGGCAATGTAATGGTATTACTACAGCATTTTAAAAATTCATTATTTGGATAGAGGGTCCAGACTTGCATTATTGCCCACAGTATGAGGAAAAAAGCAGTGTGTGTAGCTATGTTCTAGGACACTTTCTTGCTTTCCTTGTGAGAAGACATTACTACAATAATAGTTCGTTCAGCTGAAAGCTTTGGAAATTCAGAACAGAATGCAGCATTACTAGGAGTGTTGTGATCTGTTGATTAGAAATGAAGCAGAACTGACTTTTTGGCTTTTCCTAAGTTTTCCCTTGGACAACTAAAACACATAGTAGATAGTACTTAAAAGTCTGCTAAACTTCTTAAGGTGTTAGTAGCTATGTAGCTAATACCTGTTTTTCATTTAAGTTTTGCTTTTAAAATGAGATTGCTCTGATTCTGTCAGCTCCCAAAACCTGATTTTGCTTTCAGCATATGAGTAATATTGTCAAGAATTTTCTTTGTACTACCTCTTTCATGTCTGCATTTAATCTTGTATGGCAGCAGGAAATCAAGGTTGCTACAATTCAGATGAATGTTTGTGTCTCGTAATATTAGAATCACTTGAATACGGATTTTTCTAAGTTTGTGCTTGATAATTGCTACTGCAAAGAATTATTTTACACATGCAGTGTGCAATTAAAATCTTTAACTTTGAAGTACAGAAATTAAGTGAAGGCTTACAATGAGACTATAACAAAGTGAAAGGTGGCAAACCTTCCCTCCATTATTTCTAAATTTTAGTTGATGATGCCTCATCACCCATACGAGGACCTGGAGATGGCATGGAAACAGAGCAGACAGCTGAATCGGTGGAAGTAATCACTGGAGCCAGCACTACAAACCATCACATCCACCATAGCCCACATAAAAAGACAGTCTCTTCCCTGAGTCCAGGAGTTCTGCAGCTAGGGAAAGTACCTGCTGATAAATCAGTGGAGATTGAAGCAATTCGTATATTAGTCCCCAAAGCAGCTATCACCCATGTTGTTCCAACTAAAAATGCTAAGTTAGCTAAATCAGTGGAACATAAAGGAGACACATTCCAACAGTCAGATGGAGCCACAGATCCCAAGAAAGAACAGATAGAGCTGGAAAATGCAATTGAAAAACTAAAGAATTCAGAAAAGCGGTTGTTACAGGATAAAGAAGGTCTCTCTAATCAGCTGCGTGTACAGACAGAGGTAAGAAATGAAAAGTGTCTTCTTTCAGACAGCTGAGCTGCTTTGGTTTGTATAAGCAGTTTGTGATTGTGACCAAAGAGAACTGCTATGACACCCTAGCCTTAAAACAAATAGTTTCCATTTTGAACTTTCTAGCTACGATACAGAGTAGAAGTACATCTAAGTAATCCAGTGCTGTTTCTCTGACAACAGATGAAAGAACATAATATAATCTGTGGATATCTTACCTGATTCTTTCTCTTACTGATTCAGCACTTGAATACTGCTGAAACTTTGTTTCTTGTAGCAGGCTTCCATTCTTCCTCTTTGACTTCTGTAAGAATTTAAACAATGTGTTAAATGTGCATTAGTCTCAAATGTTTATACTCACTCTGCATTGGATGTGTCCCATTCTGGAAAGAGAAAGGCAATTTATTGTTAGCAATTTGCAATAACTTGCACTGCATTGTGGAAGCAGGAGGTGTTCATTCTATATTGATAATTACAAGACAGTCTGATCCAATTCTAGGTGAATCGGGAGCTGAAGAAGTTGCTTGTTGCTTCTGTTGGAGATGATCTGCAGTATCACTTTGAACGGATGGCTCGTGAGAAAAATCAGCTAATCCTAGAGAATGAAGTTCTGGGCCGGAATCTGTCTCAGTTGTCTGAACAACTAGAGCGCATGTCTATACAGTGTGATGTGTGGCGAAGCAAATTCCTGGCAAGCAGGTATTTCCTCTTACAGAGCTGTTACAACGGCACTGTCCTTCAGTCTTTTATTACGTACACCCTTTGCAATGCCTGATAATATGCCTGTATACACAGAGGTCAGTGACAACAGCTATACTGACACCTACTATGAGAATTGATTATACAGAAAAGATACAAAGAAAGTAAGATCCTTGTAGATCTGAATAGGTCTGCTTTTCAGAGGTAATACAATGGGTCCCAAACCTCCTAAAATGTTAACTACAGTTCTTGCCAAAAGAGCAAGAGAAGTTCTTCATTCTGTGAGACTGTGTGTGGTTTAGGGTTTAAAAAGTGTCTTCCAGGACAGCTGTCTTGACGTGTCTTAAAGGTAATTAGCTTGATTTTCATTCCCACCCCCAGTATGATGCAATCATCAGTTTGTGAAGAAGTTCATTTGGTTAAGAACTCGGCTTATAGTGATTGAGGGATCTACTGGGAAGAGTGGCTCAGTATGGAAGAAAGAGTAGGGGAATCTCTTCATTAAACACTGGTTGTGTTACTGCAGAGAACCCTAGTGTTACTTCTGTAACCATAAAAGCTGGTCTGAATGTCAGAGTCTTATATGACAATGGGTTAGACTTAATTTGCTAAGTATCGTTTTCTTACCAGATCTATAAATAGTATTCTAGGATTTTTAATCTTCTCCTGTACTGGGATGTAGTTGGCTAAATTTGAATTATAATGCTTGGTGTATGTTAAAGAAGACCTTACTAGTTGAAGGAAAGGATAATAGAATACAGTCTCCTCTCTTTAATTTGCTGGTCTTAAGAAGTTTCAGCAAATGGAGTGAATAGCAAGTACTTGTCATAGTCCTACCAAGGCGAGAGTTACTATTCAAATTTAACTTGTTTCTTTAGCATTAATAGGAGTTCCAGGATGAGGGGTGCAGGACCCTGGTGATATGCTTCGAATTACACCCTTCAATATTGTAATGTTCCGGTTCATTGAGATTTCACATTTCTAACTGGTTGTTGTTTAAATGTCACTCTGGTTTTTGCTTTTGCAGTATCATAGGCATTTGAAATACCTGCTTGAGGGGTCAGTGCCAAGCCTCATGGCATGGCAATGTGACAAGGGTTGTCTCATTTGTAGCTCTTAAATGCTCATTTCTGGCACATGTAACATCTAGTTATTGCTCCTAGGAAAGGCAAAGAGGTGAATGAATGCAGTCTGTAGTCACAGCTGTCATCTTTAGAGATGAGTCTGAAAAGATGAGGTTACAGATGAGATAATTGTGAGAACTGTGTTAGTAAAACAAAGTATTTAGCTTTTTCTCTCAGCATCCTTGTCCACCATGTTCACTTACCCTCAATATTTTGAAATGTTTGTTACTAAATTTGTATTAAGTGACATAATTGTTTAAACTCGGCAAATCAAAACACAAGCTTGCACTTATGTCGACTGTAGTTGAATAAAAATTACTCTTAATACATGTCCTTTGTAATTAGGTTGATATAGACTCTATATGGGGGAGAGGAGCAAGAATAGCAGCTTAATCCTTGGTTTGAGCTGACAAATTACAATCTGTAGTAGGATAAAGGTGACTTTCAAACTGCTCACTTACACTGCTGATGGGAGATTTCTTTTGCAGGGTTATGGCTGATGAGCTAACCAATACCAGAGCAATTCTTCAGCGTCAAACCAGGGATGCCCAAAGTGCAATCCAGGACTTGCTGAGTGAACGTGATCAGTTCCGTCAAGAGATGATTGATACACAGAAGTATGATTTTTCTAATCCTGACAACCTCTGTCCAAACTTCATTTCTGTCAGTTTATTCTAGGTCAGAAGAATCAAATAACTTTCCCCTGTTTCAGTTGTATTCAACAAAAATCAATAATGCTGATGGATATTATAGTCACTTTTCAGTCTGGGAGCTGAAAGAGCCAAAGTAGCATTAATATTGTTCATTCCCTGGAGGTATGAGGTCTTAGGGGTAATATACTGTAAAACTGACATCCCTCATATCCTCAGGCTTTCTATATGTAATCACTTACTGTCTTGACTTCAAGTCTCCTCTGTCTCTCCC
>VYZX01034292.1:61700-73804 GCA_013401335.1 Brachypteracias leptosomus
CCAAAACATATGGATTCTTCTACCTGTGTTGACTTTTTAGTGCTTATCCCGCCAGATGTGAAGTAGCTTTTACCAGTATTAAAATACTGTGTTGGTGAGACCTTGCCCTGGAGAATAGCCTGTTTGCCTCCTTGTTTTTAAACACTTCTTTCCTTTTGGTTAATATTTAGCTTGTGCAGTAAATCTTGGGAAGGGACAATACTTGGGAAGGGACAGTACACAAAAAACACTACTAGTGCTTTTTTTTCCTTTCTGCACAGGCTGCTGGAGGAGCTGATGGTTTCTCTTCAGTGGGGGAGACAACAGACATACTATCCTAGTGCCCAACCTTACACTACAACAGAGCTAGCAGCTGTGAATTGTAAGCTAGCCAAAGCTGTAAGTTCACATCTTCTTGGAAACATTGGCACTAACAGTCCAAAAAAGATTTCAACAGCTGTGGAGTTTTGCAATACCCCTGCTGAGAAAATGGCTGAAATGGTAAGAATCCTTCGTACATCTCAATCTGTCAGCACAGAGTCTGCTTTACAGAAGGAAATGTCTGTGTCAACTACTTATATCTTGCCTTTTGTAAAAACTATACACAGGTGAAACCTACAGAATAGAGCTGTCTCCTTTATTCAGGAAAAAAACAAAACAACAAAAGACAACCACCTTCCCCCCAAAAAAATCAAAACAAACCCCACAGATAAAACCCCAGACAAACCTGGAAGAAAACATAAATAACATGATGATACATACTGTTTCCTTCTCTATCCATAGCACCACAAATAACTAGGTCAAAATTTGTTTAGAGCTAGTGTCAGGAGGAAGACAAGTGAAAATACTTAGTTGAGTTTAAAAACATGGTTGGGAGAAGAAATTCAGGTAGAAAGAAGTCAAAACATTTCTGTTGCCCTAAAAATCAGTTCTCTTGAAAGTGGGTGGAAACACAGAGAGGAGCTCTATGGTTATCTTTCAAGATAAGGTTTCACTGTAGGAATCTTGATGTTTAAATAGCAAACTAGACTTAACAGTTTAGTCTGGAAGCAGTTGAGTAAGAGTTGAGCGGCAGGAGGCTCACAGTGCCTAGTCATCTGTGGTGTTCTTGCCTGGTTTTGCTCAGCTCTGCTAAAAAGATCAGAATCGGTTTTATTCTTGATAAAATCGTACCTTGGATTTCTGATGGGCATTACTAATTTATAAACAGCACTTAATGTCTTTATATTGTCTGAAGTCTCAATAGGTTTTCAATTTAGGAAAAAAAATAGCTTTTGAGCAGGAATCCTTCCTAGCTATTAGAGAAGGATAAAAGCAGTTAAACTTAATATCCATCTACTTTTTCCATCCTTAGGTGCTACATGTACTGGATCCAGCTGCACATACAGAAACATCAACAGAAGTTTCTTTTTCTGAGACTTCTCCATCCTCTTTCCTTTCCACAAAGAAGAATATTGGAAGGTTTCACCCATATACAAGATACGAAAATGTAACTTTCAATTGTTGCAATCACTGTAAAGGAGAGCTGATAGCCCTTTAAAAAAAAAAACCAATGCAATGGCACATGCACTTTCTGGAGAATTACACTAGTTGATGTTCAGCAGGCTTCCCTTTTTTTCTGTTTCTTCCCATAATGGGTGGGTTTAACATGGGAAATTATGCAGTTTCTGTTTCTCTACCCCTTGAAGTTAGGGACTGACCAGATTTCCCTAGCCTCTGGGATACTTCTACTGCTTTTCAGTCTGGAAAACTACTTACTTTCTTCTACAAAGGCAAGACCAAAAATGGTATGCTGGTCCACTTTGCAGAGCAGAGAGATGCCCTTGACTATTTAAGGTTCATAGTCTTGTTAGCAAACATCAATGAGTTTCTCTTTAGAAGGAGACAAAAGCCTGAGTATCACAAATTAAATGAAGTGCTGAGAGGTTATGTTAAAAAAAAAAAAAAANCTTTTTTTTCAGATCTTAGGCAAGGTGATGAATTGTCCCCATGTCTATATTCAGCCTTTCAAATTTAGTAATAAAAGTGAATATGTGCAATGGTTCTTCATAGCTGTTAAGTTGTGAAAGTAAGAGCATATGCAGTGTTGCAGCCCTCCTAGCAAGAAGGGGAAAGAGCTTGAATGAACTCTGGCTATAGTATATAAATAGTGTCTGGTTTTAAATGGATTCTGGAGAACTGTGTGGGGTAAGATTATTCTTTTGTTTCCATAAAGCTAAAATAATGGCTTTTCCATCTATGGAAAAGCTGTTGCATACCTGATCCTCAGCAAAGAGACTCTGATATACCTCCTTTAGTATACAGTGTTAAAACCTTACCTAACATTAGAACTCAGTCCTTGCCCAAGGTCTTCCTGGGGGTTACAGGAAGCTGAAGTTAAGCACTAAGTTTGCACAGGTACTAGTAAAAAATACATATATTTTTTTACTTGTATGGTTTTATAATCTTCATGTAAGTTTGTAAGAGCACTTCTAGCAGATAATCTGCTAGATCCAAAGAAACTTATTGCAAATAAAGGTAGGAGGATGAGAATACACATTTTAACTTCTTGGTTTCACTCCCAAATTTATTGTGTAGCTGTCTCGTTTGGAGAAAGGGTTTCTGAAATGCTTGCTTCTACCCAATTTTCCTTTGAATCTCGTAACATGATCAGAAGATACAGGTTACAATTCTTGCTGTTGCTTGCCATGCTTTGGTTTGCATGAAGAGAGCTACAATAAACTTTCTTTGCTTGCTTTCAAGTTGCAATTTTGGATACAATATAGCTGTATTTCTCTGCAGCATAAAAGGATATATTACTGCTGAACTGTAAACTCCTTCACTCTACTGGTCTGATCTAATGAAGCAAGAAGCATTTCTTTTGTAGCTTACAATTAAGGGAGATAGCATGAACCTTTGCAAACTTTCCACTTGCATTTGCTTGCTAGGCAGAAGCAGCATTTGTCTTTGGTGTCAGAGGAAGGTGCAGGAAGGAGAAGGGCACCTGTTCCCTGTTAAAATATGAAATTTTCATTTCACACCCATGCCCTTTATCTATGCTGCCAAAAGCTGCAAGACAGCACCCTCTAGTCACACACCAGTACTCTCTGAATATAACTATCTCCAAAATAGTAAGAGAAAAATACTAATGGCAAATTTACTTTGCATCTACTACAGTTCTGTCTGTTACGGTACTTCCAGAAAACTCTGAATGTAGAAAAATATAAGAACAATACCAGATCATGAAATCTGTTGGACACAGCTGGATGGAATGAGTCTCATCTTCCACTAACTATATTAATGACATCAGCATGTTCTCTGATAAGAGTTCACAATTTAGGTGGGTAAGGTGATGTAGTTTATTATAATTATCTTAGCAAACATGGACATGTATACAAAGAATTCAGCTCCCTTAGTATTGGTAAAGGTCAGAATTTACACAAACTTTTCATTTTGTTAAATAGAAAACTACTGAATATGACTCACAGAAATAAGTTTCAGAAAACTGTTGCACATTCACATACACATTGCACATTCACATAGCCTTCAATGACTGCTTTCCCTGAACTAAAATAAAATAGTGCTCTGGTCTAGCCAGAATTAACAGCTGGTCAACAGATCAGTAGAAACTGATAAAAGAAACAGTATTTTCCAACAACATAACACCTTGTACAGTCTTCATCACGAGCAGCAGCAAACAGCAATACTGATCCAGCAAAAATTCAACATTTTACATAACAGCCTGCGTCCAGGAATTCATGGTGGAGTTGAGTGTAAACTGCCTTTTAAAGACAGGAATGCCTATTTGCCACCCTTGTATATAGATCTTGCACTCACTTTGATTGGTCAAACCAAGAAGATCCCTGAGTTACACATAAAAGCAGGCTTTTACAACAGTTACAAATAAATAGCAAAATCATTGTCAGTAAAGGTAGTTGTTAAACTTGCTTGAAAGCTTTAAAACACAAAAAGTCAGCTGTAAAGAGCAAAAGCTCAAGCCATAAAAATTAAGAGAGTTAACCACCAAGAACTCTGTGGTTACATGAAGCTTTCAACTGTAGTGGTCTGTGAAGCGAAAGCATTTTGGCTCTGAACTAATACAGTGGATGTTCTGCATCTGTTTTGCTCTTCTGGCTTCTAATCTAAGCTGCCTCGCTCGCTCTTTAGCAGCTAGTTCTTCTGCTCGTTTCTCTTCTCTCTTTCTTTTTAGCCATCTGTGGAGAGAGAAAGAGGACTAGAAGTACTGACAGTTGCAAGTGAAAGTTCTACATCATCCATTCAAAGGAGACCTCGCCCACATTTAACTAGATTCACCTTGTCCTGTAGGATGAAGTGTCATGGCTGAACCAGTCTAAAAAAGCCTGCCACTCCTGAACATGAAAAGCACTCTACTTTTCCATCCCAGTTCTGCTTCTGCATCCACCTTTACCTCCCTCCTTTTGTTGCGGTGGTTCAACTCACAGACTCAAGGGAAAAAAAAAAATCACTGGATTAACTTTCTGCTTGTTTAATGAAAAAGCTTGTTTAATGAACTTTCTGTTGCTCCAGAACAGGCAAAAAGGGGCAGGAGAGAAGGATCTCCCCTTTTCAGCAGAAGTAATTCACTATTTCAGCTCAGGTTCTGAGAAGTAATTTCACAGCAGTGAGCATCAATGAATTGATGTATTTTTGCTAGGGTGTAAGTTTTTGCATATTCATGCAAAAAAAACCCCAAACACCAAAACCCAATAAGGACTTCAGCAGTAAAGAGACACTATAAAAAACCTACAGTCTTAAGCTGATAGACTACAAAATTTTCAAGTATGATTCCCTAGGAATGACCCTACTCACTCTTTAAAGGCTCTGTTGCATTCCTCTGTTCTTGGAAAAAAGGCAATTCCCTCAGCTTGACGTCTCAACATTTCTATCTGTTTTTCTTTCATGTGTTCTTGGTGCTTTTTTTTAAGCCATAACTTGAAGGCTTCTTCTGGATTCCTGCTCCTCTCCTGTTTAAAAAAACAGACATAAATACACAAGGCTTATCATTAAATGACCTTCATATTAATCACTTTAAGTAATTTTTTGAACTCTGCTGATATCTCTCATCCACAAAAGTACTTTATAAGCACACTAGAGCATACTCTAATCTGGCATGGAATATATACATGAGCAAGCATTCAAAGTGGTATGTTTTAAAAAATACTGAATGTAGTTTTTCAAGCCCATCACTGCAAGGCAGAGGAACTTTAGAACAGAATGTCTGAATCTTCAGGTTTTGGTCAGGTCACATGCATTCACTGCTTGCCAAAAAGTTCTGATGGTAAGGAAAATCTGTCAAAGGGTTTCCTGTCTTCCTGTTCACTTCAGGGTTCAATTGAGTAATTCTACTGATAAAAAGGAGCATCACTGTGTCTCCTGTGATTTTATAGCTATTGAGTTCATATATGTAGCTTCCACAATACAATCCACCCTGCCAAGCAGAACAATCCTAAACACACAAGTCAATCTAGCTCAGAAAACAATGTTAAAAAAATGTTTCCTATCACTGTAGATTTTCATATGCTTAGCTAAGAACAGAGGCTTAAAATTTGTTTTTTCTGTTTACCAAGAGCACTATCTATCCCAGTCCTGCATTAGGGAGATCTTACTTTGCTGTTCAAGTCTTCTAGCTCCTTTGCACGATGAATTCGCTTTTCTTCTTGCACTTGTTCTTTCTTCTTCTGTAACCAGGCTTTAAAAACCATGTCATTTTCTCTTCTCTTCTGTTCTTCTTGTTCCCTTTTCCTTTCTTCTTCCTTAAATGAAATAAAGAGTGAATAAACCAGTTTTTAAGAGAATCACCTTCATCTGCAAGGCCTTCATACACAATAAATAAAACATTTGAATTATATGAGAGACAGAAAAATACTGACGGAACAAGAATACTCAACGACTGCATCACAGTTGATAATACTACTTTTAGGTAGAAATGAACTTGAGCACTTCTGCAGTTTGTGTTATGTTCAGATCCTTTCAGGATAACCCTCTTTGTGATTACCTCAATTTCCATGGGACAGCTCAACTCAGACATTCCAATAACAACAGGTAAAGACTTTTCAAATTAAGCCTGCCCAATAGCTCTGATTGGCTTAAAATCAGTTTAAACTGGCACGTTTTAAAAATGAATGCAGGTGTCAGGCTCAATGGACCACCAAACTCCAAAGGATATTTACCTACCTATGGACTGCAGGCAGTATCATATAAATAAGGATTCTTTTCTGGACATGAAATTGTGATGTATTTACTTAAGCAAGTTTACAAAATTACCTGATTGTTACAAAATTGAGAAAAGGGTGTTTTTAATTAATCACATTTTAGCTAATGAAAAGTATCTGCAAGAAGGAGAAAGGTTTACAAACAATGTTTCAGACAGCTGATTAGAATGTTTTGAGGTTTGAGTCAGGTTTTGAGTCTGACATAAAAGCTACAATCCCCACCCATTTCACTCAGAGAAATCTGTTCTTCTTGTGAAGGGATGATACTCCTCCCACTGACACACCACTTTCAGACTAGCATCCAAATTTACAATTTGTAATTTACTGAAATGAAAGAAACTCCACCAAAATGAAGCAGATGGATTCCAGTAATGTCAAGAAATGTTTCATGCCAGCGAAATCCATCACAGAATGGAAGAACTCCATTCAAGAATGAAGAAGTAATTCTTACCTTTTTGTAATTCAGCCAACAGAGGATGAGATTTAGCACACACACTGTTAGGAAAATAACCTTCCTTACCTCCACTGCACTACCTTTTACTTTAAATACCAGAGTATGGTGTCAAATCTAGTCTTGTGTGTACAAAGAAAACATATCAGTAACTCTTCACATTTCATACCCCTCATTATTGAGCTAAGCCTCAGGAAACTTTTCAAATAAAGCAGGCTAGACCTATTTCCACAGATAGAAAGCCACCTTTGAAGCGACTTAGCCAGCTTACTTAGAACGTCATGGCACAGAAAGATAGTAGATGCTTCATGCTGTTTTTATAGAGCAACATACCTGGTAAGTTACCTTTTTGTAATTGTATCATCATAATGCAAAGAAAAACATCTTAAGTTTTAAAAATCTTTGATAAAGATTTCTGAAGTTCTGTTACTGCTGTCAGAGGCTGACTCTCTATTAAATACTATTTTTTTCTGAATATGGAGCTAAGAAAGAATTAAAAGGGTTTTTTTCCCCAGTAATACATAAGATACTGATTTGAGTTTCTAAACTGAAATTATTTTTTTCTCTTAAATTACTGCCCTTTATAGAAACAAGAAGAAAAACCTCAGTACTGAGAATATTTTTGTCTTTTTTTCCTCTGTGTAGTGCTCAAGTAAGCCCAAATAAGAAGGAAAAGTAGTATTGATTAATAGAGAAATAAGAAAAAAAAATATTTTGCAACAAACTCCTTGAGAAAGCTCACTACAACACTCACCCATGCAAAACCTATACAGCAAAAAAGCATCCAATTATATTATCAGTCAACATGACTTCACCTGCATGCATCTTAAGCAAGGAACAAGGCATGCCGCTTTTGGAGTCAGCTGTACCTTCCATACACGTTAAACACACCCTTCTTTGTCCCTGGTTCTCACAGTCATTCTCCTATGAAAATCTTCTTTTATGACTGAACACTCTCCCATGTGATAATTGCCTATTACATAATTGGTGAGCACCCACATGTGTCCCTGCATTACTGTGGTCAGTGTTAACTTCCTGCACTGCAGTGTAATCTGTGGAGATGTGACACCATGAGCTATGTTCCAGTAAACTCTGGGCCTGCAATGGAACCTCAGCAGAAACAGAGTCAATAAGCAAAAGCAGTAAGCACAGTATAGCAGAAGGCGGCATAGCTATGAAGGATATATTAAATAAATAATTTATCCTGTGAGCAAAGCATGCATGATGCTATACCACCCCGTGGTCTGTTTTTTTTTTTCTTTTAAGAAAGAGTTTTGAGATATTCTGTACAAACTCCAGAGAATTATATTGTTATTGCTTCCTCTTTTATAATGGAAAAAAGGAGTAAACACCCTGAACATATGTTCTCTGTGAAGCAGAGGAACACGATGGACACTGTGATCTACTTGTTGCCTCTATATCTTTACCTCTTTCCTCAGCTTTTCCTTCCTTTGTTCTATCTGCTTCCGCAATTCTTTTTGCCTGGGGGAAAGGCAGTAAGTGGAGCTTCTCACGGACACATTTGCAGACTGTGCCCTCTGCAGAGTCTTCCGTTTCCCCAGACCTCTTGCACCACTGACAGCAGAATTTGGACGATGCTTAGGGTTAGGTGGAGGCTTAGGGAAATACACACACTCTTCTCCACCAGGAGAAGAATGTGCTCCTGGTCTTACTGGAGGTACTTCCTTCATTCGAGAGACAGCACCAAAAGGACCGAAGTGTGAGGATTTTGGAGACATGTGTTGTGTTTCAATATTGCTAAAAGAAACACTTATTGGGGGCAAAAAGCCCTGGCTTTCAATATCACGTAAACTTAGGAGTTCAAACTTCCCATCTTTTTCCACTAGGATTTTACCATCCTTTTCCTCATCCTTGCCAGCATGTGGTGGAAGTGATGTGCCTTCCTGTCCCATTTCATTAGAAATATGCAACCGAGATAGCCTATTTGAAACATCATCTCCTCCAGCAAGGTCAATTTTACAAACTTCAGCCTCTTCTAGAGGAGGAACTTCAAGATCCACCAACTTATCCTTAAATTTTAATTTCCGTTCTCTGTTCTGATCCACAGGAGCCTGATTCTCCAACAGTTTGTTGGCTTCTTCAATCTTTTCCAAGATGTAACGCTTTATTTCTTCATCCTCTTCCTCATCCAGTTCCTGCTGGTTTTCCAGCTTGGATTCCTGGATAGAGCTTTCACTATCAGTATCAGATACATGGTCCCCCTGTTTAAGATCAGACCCGGATTCCAAATTTTCTTCATTGGAGGGTCTCACTTTCACATATGTATCTTCCTCTGAAAGCTGATCTGGATTTTCTTCCATTTCCTCACTGTCTTCATCAAAGCTGTCTGCAACTTTAACAATTTGTGCTTCAATATCCTCTTCACTTTTTTCAGGATTCTAAAAAAAAAAAATAAAAACAACCAGTCCATTCTCCCAGCAAAGAACAGTATCCGAGAAAGTAAAAAGAACCAGCAAAAGAGAAGAGCAGTACTAACTACCCTAATTCTAAAAGAGGGTGTCAAATAGTGCAAGTCATAATAGTAGTTTTGGCACAAAGTACTCTCTTGCAGTTTCTTCACATTCACATCTGCACATGGCTTGTACAGCAAAGTGACAAGTGACAGCATAAAACCAGAAAAAAATGTGTTGCACAAACACTTAAAGCAACCGAGAAGTACTTTTGAAACAAACATATTATTGCCAATGAACACTGAAATTTCTGTTTTAAGGCAATTATAACCAAACTAACCAGTTCACTGAATTGTTTTTCACTATAATTTCAAATAATGTTCTTTGTCAAAATTCAGTGAATGTACCTATTTCAAACTATATTGAATTTTGTGCTTATGATTCCAGATATTACTCAATTTTGTCTTCATAAGACAACTAGCACTTAATTTAACAAATACCCTTCTTTCACCAAGGTTTTCTTTTTCTTCTTCATTAACTGGCCATTTGAAGTCTTTTTCAAAATCATCCTCATATTCTCCACTTTCTGTTAATTCACTCATATCTGCTGGATCTCCTTGGTCTTCTTTTTCACTCATTTTGGTGATGTGTTAGAGTAATACTACAAAAAGGAGAGAGAAAAAAATTGTTTGAAAACTGTAGTGACACACGAATACAGAATATTGCTATCTTTTATGGCACCTGCATTAAATTTATGAGCAGTATCAATACAACAATGTAAGACGGTGCCACAGCACTTCAGCAACGGTTTATAAACATGAACGGTTTTGGCTTTTCTAGCTGTGACTACCATGGGAAGATTTGAATCAAAGCAAACCAAGGTGACTTACTCAATGTCTTGCTGTAAGTCTCTGACAGGGCTAACTCATGATCTCTTAACTGTTAGTCTTGTGCTTGGACAAAGAGACCACTGTTTTATCTTTGTAAGAAGTATTATGAGCTTTCATTGCTCTCATTTTACATTGATGTTTTATATCTACCTGGCCCATTTTCCTTTAAAGAAATCTTGTTTAAAGTTACGTTGCAAAACCACGGGATGCACAAGTCCTAGAAGATCCATGCCACAGCCTTCAGTAGATGAAATTACCAAAAAGCTTCTCACAACGACATGTGAAAATCAGAAGACATTCATTGATTGGACTTTTGACAGAAACCTTCTGCCAGGGTGACTGAACATCTACAAGCAGCTAGCTTTCAAATCGTAAAGGAAGTTACGCAGACACCAATTGAGGCTGCTGGGAAAAGGATGCAGTTCTGGTTTGAATTCCTGAGGTGGACAACAATGGGAAATACTCATTAGCCAGTTAATCAGGCAGCATTTACTCATACTCATGACAAAACTGAAGAGAAGCCACTATAAGGATTGAATCTTTTAAACAATCTTTGGACTGCATAGCACACAGGTGCCAACAGCTCCTGAAGGGATGCTTAAATGCCAGTGCTTCGGGCTCCAGGCTGACTGCTCCCCTCAGCTCTGCTCACTCAGTAGAAGGCATCCATCTAAAGACACAAAAGGGTTAAAGGCATGTGGAGACACATCAGCCTAGAAAGCTGATTCTGTGCTTTTTACACTCATCATTCCATCCCTAATTTGTTTATTACTATTTACAAAGCAACTTAAAAGAAGGGAACGTTGGTTATCCAAAAGCTCCTATTCTCTTTGTGCCCTCTGCTGTAGGCTGGAAGGTGCCACTTCTAAGTGTCTCTCTAGTAGGGCAAATCTGTGTCATTTACAACATACTAAAAGATCATGATATGAGCACTAGCATATGGCGATGCAACACAGGATGCAGGAGTTAGCTCTGACGCTGGATGGCCGTGGAACAGCAAGACAGCTCCTGCTGTGTGACAATCCTGTCCTTCCAGACAAGAAGGGTTGCACCTCGACTTCCCAATCTGTCTAAGCATTTTGTAGTGCAAAGCCCCATCCATGCCAAAGATCTTACTTAAATTCCTTCAGGCTTTTGGTTAAGGTTCTGATAAGCATCTCTGAGTTCTCATTTATTCTCCAGAACACCAGCTCCACTTCTTAAAACTCTGGATTTCATGTTTGATAAGAGTGCTGCTCTTTTAGACCTCGAGATTTGTTTAAGAGGTGTGTTGGTTTTGGCTGGGATAGAGTTTTCTTCACAGTAGCTGGTATGGGGCTGCGTTTTGGATTTGTGCTGGAAACGGTGTTGGTAATTCAGGGTGTTTTAGTTATTGCTGAGCAGTGCTCACACAGAGCCAAGGCCTTCTCTGCGTCTCACACCACCAGCGGCTTGGCAGGGGGTGCACAAGAAGTTGGGAGGGGACACAACCAGAACAGCTGACCTCACCTGACCAAAGGGATATTCCACACCATATGACATCATCCTCAGCATACAAAGCAGGGGGAAGAAGGAAGCTGGGGATGTTAGGAGTTCCATTATCACGGAATGTTAGGGATTGGAAGGGACCTCGAAAGATCATCTAGTCCAATCCCCCCACCGGAGCAGGATCACCTAGACCATGTTGCATAGGAACGCGTCCAGGCGGGCTTTAAACGTCTCCAGAGAAAGAGACTCCACAACCTCCCTGGGCAGCCTGGTCCAGTGCTCTGTCATCCTCACCGTGAAGAAGTTTCTTCTCATATTTAGGTGGAACCTCCTGTGTTCCAGCTTACACCCATTGCCCCTTGTCCTATCATTAGACGTCACCGAAAAGAGCCTGGCTCCATCCTCTTGATCCTCTCCCTTAATGTATTTATAAACATTAATAAGGTCACCCCTCAGTCTCCTTTTTTCCAAGCTAAAGAAGCCCAGCTCCCTCAGCCTTTCCTCATAAGGGAGATGTTCCACTCCCTTAATCATCTTCGTGGCTCTGCGCTGGACTCTCTCAAGCAGTTCCCTGTCCTTCTTGAACTGAAGGACCCAGAACTGGACACAATATTCCAAATGCTGTCTCACCAGGGCAGAGTAGAGGGGGAGGAGAACCTCTCTCGACCTACTAACCACACCCTTTCTAATACAC
>VYZX01034292.1:73829-109823 GCA_013401335.1 Brachypteracias leptosomus
CAGCTTTCATGGGAATGGCTGATTCTGATGGAGCCTGCTAAAGGGAAGTGGTGAATGAATTCCTTGTTTTGCTTTGCTTGCGTGCACAGCTTCTGCTTTACTTATTAAACTGTTTTTGCAGTTCTACCCTTCCTATTCTCTCCCCTGTCCCACTGCAGGGAATGAGCAAGCGGCTGTGGGGGGCTCAGTTGCCAGCTGGTGTTAAACCATGACAAGAGGGAAGAATGGTACTAAAGCTGTTCACTTTTGTTGCAAACTCATTTGTACAGAAACTTTATAAAAGCCCTTCTTTTCATTAGGTCTATTTTTTGTTCAAGAAAATCTGGCAAATTTTTGCTCCTAATTCACTTCTTTTCATCCACCACTTGTCACAAAAATCAATCACACTAGTTTTCTCTGAGTTCCATTTTTCAAAGCTTGTTCAGACTGTTGCCTTGGCTTTCCATACCATATCTATTTCCATCATGTTTATCCTGCACCTCTTCTCATAGGATATGTAATCATTTTGCTGGGAAATGCCTCTTACTTCACAAATATCCTTGGTTTGGATGGTGACATGTGCCTCAGTTCTTAATGGAGGTTACTTTGCTCTACTACATACTCTGCACAACAGAATTATTTCTCTTTAACTTCATCAGTATGATAAATCAACACAAAAGCTACAAAGCTGAATTGTGCCTTTAACAAAACATGTTCATGTTCATCTGTGACACTCAACACAAATACTGAGAACTGTTCAATTTATTGAGGATGCATATCATAAAGGGAAGCATCATAAAAACCAGCCCCTTCTGTTGCAACATAAAGTAGTCATGGCTGAAGCGATCACTTCCATTTAATGACCTTGTTTCAGACAATCCTAAATCAGCTCCAAGTCTATTTAGAGCCTTACAAAGTAAAGATTAAAGTGCTGCAGCTTTATAAAGGACCAAACGTACTAAAAAAATCTCAAGTCTCCATTTCCACCTGTTTCTATTCTATTTGCAGGATGGGATGCTGGGACTGAATTGTTCTGCAAAGCTTACCAACACCTCTACATGGTTATATTCAGGCACAGGCTAGGGACAGTTACAACAAAAACAGGGATACAGTGATGTGCTTTCGTTATTTTGCCCCTCTCTACCAAAACACAGGTATACGCGCAGATTCAGAAATCCGCACCCAAGACTGTGGGGCGGGGAACACCCAGCCCTGCGGGCGGGACCAGCAGGCGCCCGACTCCGCGCTCCGAGCCGAGCAGCCCCTGCTGACGGAGGCCGGCACCCGACGCTCCGCCTGGGAGCAGCCCTACCTTTGGCAGCGCCTCACCGCGATTACCACCGACACCGGCGAGCGGGCGAGGAAGCCTCTCACCGGGCCGTACCGCATGGCGGCCGGTCGGCTGCAGCCCGCTGGGCTGGCGGCAGCCTCCTGCGACGAGGCCGCCCCGGGCCCAGCCAGCAGATACAGCTGGCATTCGCCTCACGCCCCGCCCCGCCCGCTCACCACGGCCCCGCCGGGTCCCGCCGCTGCCTCCCTCCCACAGCCCAGGGGACGAGATGCCACCGCCTCCCGCCGCGGCCCGTCCTGGCGCCGTTGCCATGGCAGCAGCCAGGGGCCGCCCCTCCCCGCTCACCTTCTTGAAGCCGCAGTCACCGCCGACGGTGGCCCCCGAGGGCCAAACTCCGCCCCTCCCGCACCTGCTCCCTGCCGCTGGGGCAGCGGCGGGCACCGGAGCGCAGCGAGGAGGCCTCCCCCGTTGCCTTGGAGACGGGCGCCCGCGCCGCCCTCCCCCTTTGTCCCCTGTTTTGAGGTCTGAGGATCCGTGAGGAGAAGCGTTTGCGTCACGTAATTTCGTTTAAGGATCGGAAATTAAGGCGAAGCAGAACAAGGGGCGGGACACACACACCCCCGGCCGTGAGCAACCGGGAGAGGGGCAGCAGCCCCTGCCCAGCTAAAAGCCTTCAGATGCTGTTAAATTATGCACTTGCTCGGGAGCAGCCTGAGCGTCGGCAAGGTTCTTGTGTTGTATTATTCACACTCCGGCTGGTGACGAGCACTCTGATCAGACCAAAAGCTAGCTGTTTCAAAATGCCAGCTTTTGTTAATAGAGTGCTGCATCTCCACACCTCTCCACATTCATCATACGGAAAAAACCAAAATCACAACCAAAAAACCACACCCAAACCGAAATACATCCTAAATTAATTATTTTCTGAGGGAAAAAAAGCCACCGAAATTCACCCTGAGTTACCTCCTGGGCCAGGGGAGCTGGCAGAGGGGATGGGCTAGCAGAGCTGTGTGGTGTAGGCAGCATGTCGCAGCCTCCTCTCTGGAGAGCCAAACAACCCCAGAGGTTGTAGATGCCATGCCCCTGTGATTAGCAGGCCCCACAACAAGCTGTGTGACCACCAGACACAACATGGAGCACACAGAGGGCTGGCCCTGGGCCTCACCCTTCTGCAAAACACCGGCTGTGGTGGCACAGGCAGGGGCTGCCATTGCTGCAGCCCACCAGGGCCTTGCAGAGGGCAGGGCTGTGCTGTCTGGCCTCAGAGAAGCAATAGCGGCATTTGAACAGCTGGCTAAACATATTGACAACTTCTGAAAGGCTCCACATAAACATAGTTGTTGGTGCTGTCACCAGTTACCACAGAGAGCCACTGGCTAGACCCTACTAGGTGTAGTCCAACAGGAAGCAGACAGGCTGTTTCATTAGAAAAACAAACCATTTCCTAATGTCAGCCTCAATTCCCACCTGCAGCACCCACACAAGACCTAAGTATAAACCTCCCAGCGTACAACATGTCCTGCAGTCCCCTTGGCGTGGTGACAGCAGCTCCCAGCAAGGGGAAGCAACCCACATTGCCAGCAGCCCTCCGGGTGACCAAGGCTCATGCAGCATCAAGTGGTGCTTCTCAGCACCAACTTTTGGGAGATGACCCTCCTCAGACCTTCCACCAGCACATATACCTGGGCCACAGCAGCATGGCCCCCCCAGGGTGGAGGGAGGGAGTTGCCCTCACTGGCAGCACTGACATGACATCCAGACTGTCCCCCACACAGCCACGGCTCCCAGTTTCAAATACACTGGCCCAGAAAAGCGAAGGATGACAGTCTACAAAAGCACCAGAAGGACACACACCTCAGAGGGCAACACACCCTCTGCATTAAAGGGTAATGAAAGAAGTTATGGGCAGAAAACAGCCATGAATAAATTTTGCCAGAGCACTGATAACTGAGTAATGTGGGCAGAGTTACCCTTTCACTAAAAAGTCACATAGGGTAGAAAAGCTAAATCCCTTCAAGGTGAGGTTCAAGAGGTCTCTGGAGATATCTGTCATCACAGGCCACATGCCATAGGAGGAGGTTGGACTCCACAACCTTGAAGTTTCTCCTAATCCTATGCCATACAGTGAGAAAGAGAAATGGGTTCTGACATTGTTTTCAGTGGGCTGGAAGGGCTCCCTGATATTTACTTGAGATAACACTCAGGTACCTGCTTGGCAATAGTTCCTGCTGTACCTGGGAAAACTTCAACCACGGACCTCACTCAGGGTCATGCAGTTACCTGGCTCTTCAAGACAATATGCCAAACTTCTGATTTTACACATTACACAAACAGGTGGCTTTGACAAGTTCACAGAAAACTAAAATAAAGAGAACTCAGCATAGTATCAAAGCTTTTTGCTCTGCTTTTATCCTAAGACTATTCATCTTACAAGCCAGTGCTACTCCTTTCATTCATTAGAGATATTTTATGTGACTAATTACAAATCAGTGTAATTGTAAGACAAGGATTAGACCCCACTGTTGAAGGATCAAGCTGTGGTGCTTGATAATGATATCTTAAGGTCAATCTAAATTCATGCATGCATTCATTAACCTACCTGTCATTAAATTTAGGTTTTCAGATGTTCCCATCAGGGAGGGAGCTACAGAGCACGGTTATGAAAAAATGTAATGGAAACAACAGCTAAGCAATGTAGGTCTCCAAGGACAGGCCTCGACATGTTGGTTGCTCTTTTCTGTGTCACTAATGCATCAGACACTGTGTTTAGGGAACACTGATTCACACAGAGTGATTATGTTTGACGGAGAAAGGCTGAGTAACACCTCCAGAGCAATGGTAAACAAACACCTTATCAATGTTGCATAGGGAACAGCTGACACTGTCAAGAGTTGCTGGGAACAGGGTCCAGGGCTCCCAGTCTCCTCCTGCCCCTCCCATAACCAAAGTCCCTCTTTTCTTCCCAGCACTTGGCTACAATCACACCAATCAAGAAGAAAACATAATCGCTTCCAGGCAGAGCCTTTCCCTTTCCCCATAGCACTGTCAGAGCTGCTTCACCCTGTGAATAGTGAACCTGCACCAGCAGTGCAACCCTGCTGTGCCTTGCTGGTCTGTCACAGCCAGTGCCAGCCCAGGGGAACAGCAGTAGGTGCTGCTCCTGAAAAAAGCAGCCTCCAGCAGCTCTATTTCTCACTTTCTGGACAGAACAAGCCCAGTAATCCAGCCTCTCCCCCAGACAATGATCCTAAAGCCCAGGTACTATACCACATCTTACCAGCATCATAGCAAGCCCAGTGCCGGACACACATATTCAGTGTTAACACTCACCTCCAGCAGCCCCCAGCATCGACTAGAACAAAGAAATAGGCACAGCATCCCAGGCAGACACCCCAGCTGTGTGTAGTATTTATCTCATCTCCATCAGACTGCGCCGTGTGCTGTATCACTAATGCAGGAATTCAGCTCTTGACAGCAGCTGGGTGTCTCTTTTCAGATCTCTCAGCTGTACATGGTGTGGCAGAATGCAATGGGAGGAGCAAGGAGGCTTGCCACAGTTCACATGGACTTGCTTCGCTCACAGGCAAAATCAGCCTTCAGGGTTCTTGTCACAGCATCTTTCACCAGCACCAAGAGACATGAAACACTTGAATCCACCTTAAAGAGTAATGCTATACCTGTATGAGCTGCCAGTTAACTTCCTGTTGCATGCAAGCAAAGATTTTAATCCCCTACACTGTCAAGAAGCTCATCTGCATACAGCTGACTCCTGCATTCACGCAGGGAAGACAGATGAATGAAATTTAGAGCAAGCCTGACATACTGACAGTCCTATCCCTCCTGCCTTAGCAATAAGGCTCTCAAGGAAACATGTAAGAAAGCTCACATACCCCTTCCTCTCCAGACCACCCAATTTCTCATTTTTGATGCTGTGCAGAAGGCTTGTTGGGCTACTACCCACACTGAAATACATTAAACCAGCAGCAGATATTCAGAGACCACTCTCCCCTCCTGCCCAGCTTGTACTATGAAGCACAAGACAGGGAGAGCTTTCCAAGGCAGTCAAGTGCAGGTGTGCCAGGATAGGGAGTTTACAGCATTTCTTCCTTAAGCCCTCAATTTCGTAATTATGTCAATGTAAATAGAAAGGTCCTCCTGCATGGCAAACCTACACCTGCTTTCCCTTAGTCACCCTCAGCAAGACTGATGCATCACAATCAGGGTTAACCTGCACCAGTGAGTGATCTCCCTCGCTGGACCAGTCCACAGCCAAACTAGAGTAGTATTTCTGAACTGCTCAGCAATTAAGGATCCTCAATGCAAGACACTTCCACAGACTTCTGAAAAACCTACACCAACCAGCCAACACCTATCAGCATCTTGAAGACTTGCTTCTTTCTGCATGTTTTGTCCTGTATTTCTCTTTCTCTGTAACAAAGATCTTAGGACAACCTGCAGCAGCGGTGCTTGTATCCACAAGCAAGGTATTAAAATACAAAACAAACATTGGCCACACAGAACATCTTGGAATATTTTTATTTAACAAAAATAACTATTAAATTAGAAACCAATGTGAACATGCTTACAGAATTTAATTAGGCATCAGTAGCTGTGCATACAGCTCCAGTCAGGCTCTATCACCACAGCAACAGCACAGCATAGGAACCTGAACAACATCCAGGTGTGGCTTCCATACATTAATAGGCCTGAAGACATAATGCAGTGTAGCATGCCTCTATTGCAGTCACCACAGTTTCATTACATTGGTAGAAAAATTGTTATTGCTGTAATTTTTTACTTGCTTTTAAATAACTGGTTGTTCCCTGTCAAAGATTTTTTTTCTCTGTATGAAAAATGTGATTAAAATTGAGCTGCTTCCTTCAGTCACTTGCCATGAGTGCTGTACACCCACTCCTTGTGCCTTGCCACAACTGCCATCAGACCAAGGAACTCAAAGGACAGGACATGCACTTACTATCCCTTTCCCAGGACAGCTCATCAGCTAGCATTTCATGGCTTCAAATTATTTTTTTAAAAACAAAATGATAAAGAAAGGAATATATACATGGGTGGTTTCAAGTTTCCATTTCAGGATAAGGCAGCAAAGTTTACACAGGTAAATGCCAGTACAGCTGAGCCCCTCTTTAGGGGGTTGTTTTAGGAGGCAGGCTGAAAACACAGAGAAGCTTTGAGGAGTGGGTTCCCCTGAGCAGCTGGCCTGGAAGGGCTTCCCAGACCTTAGGCAGCACATCCCAAACAAATCATGCACCTCATGTGGTAAAGGCTGAGGCTCACAGAAGTGATGAGAAAGGCCATACCTGTTCCAGCCAGGGAAGAAACACCATCCCAGCTCAAATGCTGTAAAGTTTCCATGGCACTAAAGCAAGTAATAAAGCAAAGCTGCTTCTTCAGGCTCTGACTGGAAGAAGCTCTAACCAGCACAGAACGAACGCATGAAGGGAAGGACGCCACGTCACATCTTCTCCCTTGCCAGTTCTCCCTTACACTTAAACTCATTACAACAGCAGCAGGGACAGTCCATAAGCCATTTCCACAGTATACTAAGGATACCTGCTGCTGTGCTGGTTACAGTGCCTGAGTATCCAGGTGCCCAAGCCCAGTGTGCAACTGTGCACACAGTGCAACTCCTTCCCAGTGCTGAAGCAATTTGGAAAAAAACATTTTTAAAAACCAGGTATGAGGCAAGGCCTAACTTAGACTGAACAAAATAAAAGAACTGCCCACTCCAAACATTCATTGCCCTGCTTAGGTGGAAAGAGGTAGAACTAGTAGACAGAGACCCACCAGAAGCATAAAGGCATTTTAAAATAAGGGGGGAAAACTGACACACCTCAAAATAGTATTTTTCAAAGCCTGATGCCATCATCCTGATAGCTACCATAATAGAAGGTGTCTGTTTAGTTACTAGAGCCACAATTTTCCACAAAGAATAGCTTAAAAGATTGCAAGTCATCTTCCTTCTCAGTGCTATGCTAACATCCACCATCCCACTGAAACAGCCCAGACCCAGGGTTGGGAGGCAGCAACTCCTGTAAATCACAGGAACCTCCAGTCCTAAAGGACTAAGGCAAAGATGTCCAAGGGTCCCTTGAATTAGTGTTTTATCTACTTAAACTCCCTCTAAGCTTCCCCTCCAGCTTCACAGTCCCTTGGGCACAAGTAGCGCTGCCTCAGGACACAGTTAAGTTTGTTGGAAAGCACCATGGTCAGATATGGTAAGACTGGCAGCAGGGAAGCACGTGCATATGCAGAAACATTAAGTGTACTAGTCCTCAGAATGGAGCATCCAGCATCATAGGGCAGCCACAGCAAGAGCCACACTGCAGAGCACAGGCCTAAGGCCACCTCCTGTCCCAGGCCTGGGGCTCTCCACAGAGAGGTCTATTACTGTGCCCTGCAGCAGTACCTCAGTGCCAGAGTGAGTAGCAGTTGACTAGACCATCATGAAGCTGCCTTTTCAATGGCAGCCTCCTGACACACAGCCTTAGACTAAACTTCCAAGGCTTTAATTCTTTGAGAAAGCTTACTGTTCTTTGCTGCACATCCCATATATGCAACAGAAGAACAAAAGGCATTTTAGAAAGAAGATATTTGTTCTTACTTATGTAAGAGCTAATACATTTACCTTCTAAAATGTGCTACTAATAAAAGTATATAAAAGTGGATCAAGTATCATTAAGGTGACTGCCTTGGGAAGAAAAGGCAGAGATTAAAAACCAGACCTATTATCTTCATCTGTAGCCACCATGAGTCTTCACTTGGTGTGCTACTGGCTTTCAGGAGACCTGTTTTGCCTCTGCTCTTGTCTTCTGTAAGCTCTTATAATACTGTATATGCCACTGCCCAAGAACACCAGTGAGATGGCCGCAAAGTAGGAGGCATAAATCATGAACTGCAGAGAAGGGAAAATAAAACAAATCAAAAAAAGAAATGGTTAAGCCAAGCAGTTACCAACTTTGTAAGAAGGTTAATACATGAGCTCCCTTCCTCTTCTAAATTATCAGCTATCGGTTATTTTTCTGTCAACCCCCTGACCTAGAAACAGTTAGCTGAGAAGCTTTACAGCTTGGTTTACCTTCCTCCCTCCCATCAGTAAAGCTAAGAGTCTATCATACCTGGGCAAAGATGTCCAACCCAAGCCCACTGGCATCCACAACAATCAAAGTGAGCAGAGTCTGAAGTGCTAAGGCAATGAAAGTATTAACCCCAAACACCAGGGCATACCGCTCCACACTGAGATTTGTAGCAATCTGGAACCTGGAAAGAAAGGGATGACCAGAAACATAAGGACATGGAAAAAGCAGGGAAATGCAAGAATGGGAGGAACTTCTCCGCACAAGAATACTATGCAACCTGAAGAGTTACGTAGACCGGTCCACTATTTTCCCGCAGCTAAATTATCTTGCACTGAGAGTGCATTTTTCTAAATAGGATCATGACAGACTAGCATAGAAGCTTGAAAAGATACACATACAAACTTAAAAAACCCAAACCAGAACACTCTGGGAGCTCTGTGGGTTTCAGTCTTACTGAAGCAGCCCTCCTGTCTGATGTAGCTAAAGGGTCTCATCATGCAGAGGAAATACAACACACTCTGATCCCAGAAACCTGTTGGCAATCTCCCAAGTATCAGTCTACTGTAGTGTGGTCCATAACCTCCTACACCCTTCTAACCAGAACTCGTTTTTCAGTCACCTATTTCAGCATCACCCCTCATATTGTGCTTGAGCTGCCTTGTAGCAACTGTGCAGATGTGGTTCAACAACCATGGTTTTTCCTCTCCAGAGGGGCAAATAACATTGAAGAAGTTTTCCTCCTTACAAAGTTAGGAAAAGTTGACACTTAACACAGACAAAGCACTATCCTCGCCTCATCTGTGCACACTTCACACCAGACATGTTTATGAAAAACATCCCTCTGGCAAGCAGCGCTATCTAATATTTAGAAGTAGTCACTTCAGTGTCGTAATACTTTTAAGCTTGGACAGACTGCCAGTGAAGTCTGTGCCTCAGTTTCCAACCTGAATCACAACACAAGCCCTCCCAACAGATTCCCAAATTCCTGGTAGGTGAGACTAGTTATACAGAAAATATGCCAGCTTTCATACCAGCTGTGACCTTGAAAGCAATCTATATATAAAAAAAGATACTCACGTTGCTATTGTGATTAGCAGCATGTAGATAATTCTGAAGACAACATAGGATGCATAGCACACCCAGATGTTACGAACAGTGTCCATGATATATACAGCAGCAGCAATAAGAAAGGAGAACAGGGCAAGTGCCACTTCACCCCACATTGCCCAGGATGTTTTTATGTGACCCACAACAAAGACTGCAACAGCTCCTATGAGGAGAAGGAAAGCATAACTGTTAGTAATTGCAATTGGAGCAATTTAGAGATTCTGTATTAGGAGCTGTACAGTCCCTAATAGTCAAACATAATTGAAGTGGAGGACACTAATGTGCAATCCTTAGCAGTTTTCTTTCCTGATCTCTCCCTCACCTGGAACCCTGCTGTAAACTCTCATTCACTTTTACAGGAACAGGAGAAGGAAAAAAGATCAATGCTGACTGCCTCAAAACTCTCCTCTTTGGCTTCAGAAGCACAACAGCCCCAGGATTCAGACCACTGCCATAGCAGTGTTGTCAACTGAGCCATGGAGAAATGCAAACCCTGGTTCTCAAAAAGCACTCAGGTATTTATTTTGCAGTACTTTAGGTAGGGTAGGAGGGAGGAAGACACTACCCACAGCTGTTAGGGCTCTCTCCCAGGAGAGAGAAAACCTATATCTGCTGTCATCTTTATGCTGAGCTGTCAGAGTAAGCAGGGCAGGGTTCCAAATCCACACCTCCCGGGATGCAGCCTAATTGCAAGCCACAATCACACACTGTTGATTGTGCAAGAACAATCTTTTACAAATGGAATAGGTTTGTAACTCCTGTTGGATATTACAAAGGGGAGATGGGGAGAGAAAACAGATCACAAGATGTAAAGTATGTGATATTTCATGCAACTCAATAAGCAGACAAAGTGTGTTTCATGCACTACCACAGTCATAACTAGTGATAAGCCCAAATACATATTACATTACAAGAAAACTCCTCTTTGAAGTAGGCCTTGTTCTGAGAACAAGCCAAATAGCAACCAAGAGTATGATGACACTGCTGCACACTAGACAAGCAGCATACTGACAAAAGGAGGTTTTACTGGAGGTCTCTGAAAAACAGGACTGTATTCAGCATTTGACTACTGTACAGAAGTGCTACAGTGCAGCATCTGAGCTCTTTGTAGTCTTCAGCTGGCCTGCTGTCTTAGAAATCCTTCAAGCACATGAAGACTCCTTATCTTGTATGCACATCAGTGTGTACAAGCCTGCAATCTTGTCAGACCTTACATCAATCTTGCAGACTAGTGAAGAATGTAGTTATGCTCAGGGAAAGGAATTTATTTCCCCCCACTAAACTCTTCTTTCCAGTGTCTGCTGTGACACTACCCACCCAACATTTCACTCTTGGGAAGTCTGACTCCTCCAGCAGCAAAACCCTGAAATGCCAAAAGAAGCCAAGTCCCAGAGCCTTCTTTCTATTGTCTCAGCAATTCTTTAATTTGGGAACAGACATCACTCTGGGGATCTCATGGCAACTCATGAAGTTGTACTCTCCCTATCTCTCAAGGTTTTATCAGCATGACACCTAATTATGACGATATATATAGTCTGTGTCCCACAATTAGACACCTACAGCTGATCCAATGGTTTCACAACCCAACCTGATAAAGAAGGTGCAGGGATGCAGCTTAACAGTCTGTTGATCTCACTACAAGGAATACTACTTATCATGCCTACGACATGAAGCTGATAATGAGTCACCACATTCAAATCTTTCTGCAGGGCAGCACAGGTACAGGCAGGGATGGCAACAGCAACTTTCACAGAGGTTGCCAAACATTGCTGGTAACTGAGCAGAGAATGACTCAGAGCCATGAAAATGACAAATCAGATCTGGGATGCACCAGGAAATGTATTTCTAGTAAAGGGAGAAGAGCAAACAGTATGTTCTACAAGTCTGAGGCCTCACTGAATAAAGCTGAGTGCAGCTATGGTCATCCAGCTTCAAAAAGAATGCAACTCGAACCAGGTTTGGTGCAAAGAGGGGCTAGTAAGACAACAAAGTGAACACAGAGCTTACCTTACCAAAGAACAACTAGGAAAACTTGGCTTCTTTGACCCAGAGCAAAGATTTTGTGCTAAAATACAACCCTGGCATGACATCAGAGATAAATAAACTGCTCATTAATAAATTCAAATTGGAAACCAGAAGAAGCTAGAGCATTTGCACTAGTGCCTAGGAAGTCAGGTCACTGGCTGTTCATCCTTAACAGGTCCCTTCCAGTCTGTTACACACTTTAAGCATTTAGTTGAGATTATTACTTCAATACTTTACGTGATCCAACCAATGAATCTGTGTCAACCAGAAGGATTTTTTTGGTTCTGTCTTTTGAGCAGTTCAGGGACAGAGGCTAATTTGCTTTCAGAAAATACCACCCAAAATAATTCAAACATAAAAATGATATCAGAGGAAAAAAAAATAATCAAAACAGGAAACTAAAAATATCAGTTTTACACGAGTTTAGTGCCAAACACCTTTTCTTCCAATAGGTCCATTGTTCACAACCTTTATAAAAACATACCAAAAAGCCTTGATATCAAAGATATTCTTAATAAGGTTCGAAGAATACTGCCTTTTAAAATTAAAAAAATAAAATCCACTGACATTTGGCCACACTATGGGTCTTCTTTCCCTTGATAACTGCTTCTTCTCCCTCCTGGGACCATGGCAGGATGGTAGAGGAAGCCAAATCAAACAAGAAATAAGAGCCACAGCATCATATTGAAGTGGAAGAACAATGTACGACTGCATGCTATTAAAGTGCAGGTTTAGCAGACCAAAGATGACTTAATAGCCAAAGCCTTCAGAACCAAATTGCCAACAGTTTCAAACTCAACTAACAATGGGTAGCAGACCAGCTTTTAGAATTATAGAACAGCCATGCCTCCCCACTGAACTCCAAAAGGAGGCTGAACATGGCCAAGAAAGTTTGTGTACTTTCGTTTCTTTTGCCCCCAACTAGGTGGTGTCCATAGCACATGGTGGAACGATGACTCCATCAAAGAAAAGGAACAACATACTGCAGCAACACCTAGAGAGCCTCTGGAAGGGTATGTTAGCTATATTAAGAAGGTATTGTCCTAGTTCTGGTAATAATAAACAAATGTTTGTGTTGACTGACCCACCTGTCCCTTTCAAGTCAAGCAACTTCTTTCATCTTAATAGCTTTTCCACTTAACAATGCTGAAATGACTAAATGTGGCTCACTGCATGTGTACAGGAAACCTTCATATGTTCCCTATGCTGCCAGAATATAAAACCCTCAAACAATAACCCCATAGGATCCTTATCCTGATCTTGGCTGGTTAAAACAAACATAACCCCACTGCCATAGTGACAGCCAAGAACACACGGTCAGCTGCACGCCTGGAGCCTTCTGCCAAATATTTCAGAATACAGATTGACATGGGAGGCTCCTTTAAACACCTACGTACTAGACTACAAGGATTAGGGCTGCATGCAGCGACTAACTCAACACTGAGCATTGTACCCACGCACATCAGGGAAGACTCACCCTGAATTCTAAGGCTGCCTCTCCTGCATGCTTGGGGGAACGCAAGACACTTTCAAACTATGCTCTGGTGACCTTGAGGGACACAAGGCATTTCTTACAGCAGAGTAGGAGCAACACCAGAAGCTTACCTAGCAGCGTCGAGGCTGCCTCCACAGCACCATTGTAGATCTCTGTGCTATGAGAAGGCAGTACCATCTCCCACAGGCCCTGAGCATAGTTGATGACTTGGAAGTAGCCACAGGTAGAGAGTGCCCACCACACAGACCAGCAGAGCATGGTCTGGGAGGAGTAGCACTGCAGAAAGTCTTGCCAGAGATTTTTGAGCACCTTTACGATGTCTACTTTCTGCTCCTGTGGAGATTGGAGAAGGAAGGGGAGAGAAACATTAGTTCTTTTTTTATAAATACTTCACATTGCTCACAAAATTGATGAGTGACAGTGCTACTCTTGGAGGCAAACCTTCAGAGTAATGAATAAAAAGCTTCCTCATCCCAGTCTCAGCATGTGGTCTCTGCCCTAACCAGGGCTGTCACTGTATGTGCATGAAGTGCTGGAGCCTGGGCTGTGGGCCCTGAGTTAGAGTTGACCTATGGATGAGTCACAACCCAGCAACATGTTTTGCTCCCCAAGGCCCCAGAGACAGAACCTGGCCCACCTGTGTGAGGCCCTGCCTGCCCCCAGGTGATTGTGGTTGGGGTGGTGGGCGAGGCTAGAGATATATCAACCAGGAACCAGATCAGTCTGAGAAGAAGCAGGAACTTAAGCAGCTGGGGAGAAGCAACGGAAGAAAGAAGAAGCAGCAAGGAGCTGATCAGTTTGAAAAGAGTTCCTGCAGAAGAGTGTTCCTGTTGGGGCCAGTTGGAGGAGCTTCTTGTTGGGGGCAACTTGCTGAGCTCTCTCTCAGTAGTGTGTTCACCTTTGGCTGGTTTGAGATGGAGAAGAGCAAACAGGTGAAGAATAAAAGATGAAGGTATGCTGAGAGGATGTTGTTGAGTTTGATGTTGGCCTGAGGAAGAAGAGAGCTAGCAACACAGTGCACAGGGAGGGTTCAGTCCCAAGCACACCTTGATCTCTGGCTCTCTCAAGCAGAGAGCAGTAACTACTAGATGTTAGAAATACTATGTGAGCAACTGAAGGGTATCAGAGGGGAGACACAGGAGAACAGGACAGAATATCCACTTTAACAAGGCAGGATCAGAAGGCAGTCATTCAAGTCAAAGGCAAAAAACAGCACTGACACTTTGAAGTCCTGATCCAAATTCCACCAAATTTGATAGCACAGAGAACAAGAAAGTCAGATAAGTGTATTTCCCCACAAATAAGTCTATTTTCTTTAGTATTAGCATTCAGGGATTATAAATATTCAAAGCAGCAATCTCAGTGTACCACACTCTACCCCTTTCAGTGTTCGCCAAGGGTGTGAGAAGGTGAGCGATGTTGGCTGGGGATCTGAAGAGAAACAAAAGCCACTTCCACCAAACGCTGCTATTGCAAGTGGCAGCTCTTATATATACAAGCACTCTGTCAAATGGCATGAGATAAAAATGAAGCTTTCCTCTACAAATCTTTCTAGAAAGAGCATGAAAGGGGGCAGACTCATGAAGTGTTTTTTAAAAAAAATAAATTGAGAATGGATCAGTTTTAGCAACAGATGACAAAAAAACAAAACAAAATTGCTTTTTCTATACAGGCTGCTGCAGTGCTGTTCCTAACCACTTTATGCTAACAGCAGTAGAGGAAACAAGCATGTCTCTGCTTTATAGACAGAGCTGCCGATTACATTTGCTGCATGTACACGTGTACTGTCTTTGTAGACAGGCAAGACCCTTCTTGCCCAAGTCAGAGCAATGGTTACTTTGTGTGAGGCTGGGCAGAGCCCCCAAGGCCCACACAGCAATTCCAGCCCCCTGTGAACTTGGATTCACTGCAGGGAAGCACATAGCACTGTCACAAGACTAAGCCACTGCACATCATGCTGTCACATGTCCAGTTTCAGAGTGGTTTCCAGACAGCAGCAGTAACTTTGGGCTCTTGGCAGCATGCCCTTTCCCTGGGGGAACTGTGCAATGTGTGCCTGGGAAGGACTATTCTCTGTGAGTGATAAAACTAATTTTAAGGTGTTTCTACTAAAATTCCCAAAAACCATAGACTAATTCTGTCCTGAACCACCTTTTTTCCAGTCCTCAAAGTGTCACTGATTTCTAAGCATCTCAATTAAACACACAGTCCCGCTGTTGCTTTGTCAATGGCAAAACACTTGCTCTGCACATGGACACCATTCCTCCAAAGCCCAACAAAACAACTTGGGAAAAGGTCAGCTTGGTGCAATGTGAATTTAGCAACGTAACTCCCTCACAGAAGGTTTTATGGGAAGTTCAAGTTTAGCTGCAGAAAAAACAGGGAAGAAACTGCCACATAAACTGCAAAAACTGACATGGCACATTCGAATCAAGCACCTGCCTGCTAAGCCAGGAAGGTCCACCTGCCCTCCCACCACCTGACAACGCTTCTTCAGTACAGTTATTCATACAACCAATCATTTATGTTCATGAAATACAGCTGCTGTTACCTTAATAGGAAGGACTGTCATCACATGTTAATGCTTCTCAGCTTTTAGCCCCTGGTATAACTGAACTCTGGAGACTTACGCAAGTGTACTTGCTCCTTTTTTTAAATTTTCACCGTTAGTTTGGAAGCACCCTTGTTCTTACAGGACGGGAGTAAGATGAACAAAAGGGACAGATAAGTTATATTAATACCTTAGTCATTACTGGCACAGAATTTGTCTTGTTTTAACAAGCATGCAAGTATAACATACTTAAAAGTACTTTTGCTAACTCAAGATCGTGCTGATACAGCAGGATTAGGTCCCCGGAATGTTAATACCTTTAATTCCCAACTGTAGCTCAAAGAAGCTGAAAGTTGCCCCAGATGCTGCCTCCCCCAACCCAGGTAACCAGGGCTTACTTGCTAAGTGAAATACCTATTAGCTGACTAAACCAACAGACACAGTACCTTTCTGGCTTGTTCTCCAAACAAGCACAACCTCCTCCTGAGCAAGGAACAAGGCCAACCTCTTCCCCAGGGCCTCAACGTCCCTGCTGCAACAGACTCTCCTGGAGCAGTGTGGCAGAAACCTGCCTAGGAGGCAGCTACATGTACTCATCAGGCCTCCAAACTGGAGACTGAGCACTGGTCACCTCAGGGACTCATGTCCCGCCACCAAATGTGGACACCTGCATGCTTGTTTCCATACAAGCAACTCTGTTAAGAGGTTATGTAGCCTACAAAAGCCACAAGTCAGAGCACCACATTGGTGCTGTCATGGGCTGCATTAAGGTGTTATTATACAGAGGCACTTCCTCCCATTTATCTGTATTCTGCTCATCTATAACTAATCAGTATCAACCTGCCAGTGCCCTCAAGGACTGCTGCTTACTTCCTGGACCAGTTTTCTTACAGGATCATAAGATAAAACCCAATTACTCCACAGCTTATTACTACACAACTTGCACAACAGTTGAAGTAACAAGTGTTTTCAAAACACGGGTCCAGGAAGAATTGCCTCTTCTCTGCAAGTCACAGGAGGAATCCAGAAACCCACACAGAATTTGGGCATACAGTTTTAGTGCCCCAAAGATGTCCCTCACTTTCTACCATTGAAAAGCAATTTGATGCCCAGAGAATTTTAATCACAGCCTTGTGAGACATGCAGAACTTCAGAAAAACTAAGGAGAAGCCAACCATGCTCAGTTAGCAAAGGGAAGCCATAAATAAGGAAGCAGCGTAAGTAAAGGCATACTTTTTGCTGTTGGATATTACATCTCTACTTCTGTGTGCATATATGCACATACACATGCACACTTATATACACATATGCATGCACCACAGACACATCAGTATTGCACTTTCTACTTATGTAAACCCAGGGCACAACTCACCTGTTTCTCTGCTGAATGACCCTCCCCATTCAAGGGAACTTTTGTCTCATCCTCCCAACCGGGTGCCCTCTGCACCTTTGGATGATCCTGGACAGCCGATCCATTTTTACAGTCCATGACCTTCAATTCCCAGCTCAGCTGCTGACTTGAGACGTGGTGAAAGAAAAGGCTTTTTTGGGGCATCGGCAGGAACCACGCTGTGCCAAAGGCAATGGATATGCTGGTTAAGGAGATCACGTTCAAGCTGAAGAGGGACCATCCTGCCACTGACATAAGAACCTGCCCGGACACCGAGCCCACTGTGTAGCCCACCAGGGTGGCACTCCGGCAGTAACTGGTGACCTTCTGGTACAAGTTGACATCCACCACGCTGTAGATGTAGGAGTAGTAGGCAACGTCCGTGGCAGTCCCCATCCCATAGAAGAACTCGAGAAACTGGACGGCACGCAGCCCCTGGGCGTACAGCAGCATGAACCAGGTGACAATGAGGCTCAGGCCCTGCAGCAGGACCACAGGCTTGTACCGCAGGTAGTCCGTGGCCAGAAACACCGGGAACAGCAGCGCCAGGTAGGAGTAAGTCCACACCGGGTAAATCTCGTTGAACACCTAGGGGCAGGAAAAAGACGGGGGTATCCACGCAGCGCAAGGAAAACGCAAACACAGACACCTGGGGAGGGGTTGCGCGGTGCCCGCGGGCCGCGGTACCTGCGTCTCGGAGAGGTTTTTGTGCGGCCCCAGCAGGTACCGGGTAAGGAAGGGCTCCGAGGGCCGCACGCTACAGAAGAAGCCGTAGGCGCACAGCAGCGCCGTGGGCAGCGCCCAGCAGCAGCCGCCGCCGCCAGCCCGGGAGGAGCGCTGCGCCGGCCGGCCCCTCCGCGGCCCCACCATGCCGGGCAGAGGCGGGGACCAAGCCGGACGCGCTGCTGCGGTTGGCGGCCGTGGGTCCGTCCTGGGTCACCTCCCGCCGCTGCTTCCCGAAGGGCACCTCCAGCCGCCCGCCGCAGCGCCGCTCTCCACTTGATGGCGCGCCGGGGGCGGGGCTGCATGCTGCCCTCTGATTGGGCGCATCCCCCTCCTATTGGCAGGACGGTCCAATGGGGAGCGCGGGGGCGGGACAGCTTGTGGCGGGAGGGGAGCACGTGTGTGTGCGCGCGCGCAGGGCGTGGGCGTGCGAGTGCGAGAAGCGCGGGGGGTGGGTCTCGTCCTATGGTTTTTGAGCGCTGCCTTCCCTACCCGAACGGTGGAAGTGGGGGGTTCTGCCAAGGAAGGGACAGCGTGTTTTGCGAGTTACTAGATACGTTCAAAAGTGACCGCGGAGGGCGGGTCGGACTCTCCTCATGCGCAGGGGGAAAACACAGGCAGCGTGGTAGAGCTTCCGTCACTGCTGAGGTCCCCCCCATAGGTCACTCTCCCCACAAAATTCCTCATCTCCCCCCGAGGGGCAGATACAAGCCTCTCCTGAAAACCATCTCGACAGAGGGATCCTCTACCTGCTATGCTTGTTCCTTCCCTCCTGCCCCAAATACATTCAGCTGCCTACCTCTGCCACTTTCTTCCCTTTAGCATGATAAGAGCTGGAACTACTTTTATGGTTTAATAAAAGCTTCACCTTGTTGTCTGGCCAGAATAAACATTAGACAAGAGGGAAACACTATCACAGGCAAAGTAGTTAGCTAACACTCCTGCCAGGACTACTATTAAAGCTTTGCCATTCCTTCTCTAAGCTATTTGCTGTTCTGCTACTTAATGTGTCCTCCACTATCTTTCAGCCTGCTTTGCCTTTCCCTGTGCTCCACTCCCTTGATCTCCACCATGTTGCTCCTACTGCTCAGGCTTCTACTCTGCACTTACAGTTTGTTCGCCAAGTTCACAGCACAGGTCAGGCCTCCCTGCTGTGCGATTCCATATTCTGCCTCCCAGCTGGGGTCAGTGCTCTAAGAAGCAAAAGAAAAGCCATCAGGACACATCTAGCTGTACACAGTTGGGTAGGCAAGAAGAGTTTCCTGGAACTGCACAATTTTATTACTATCTATCTCCATCATCATAGCTTAATAAAACAGAGCTACAAAAGGTTTTAGGGCCATAAGATTACTCATCTCTGTAAAATGCAGCTAAACATTTTGGTCCTACTCTATCATCTGGCATCAGTGGTTTGCTGCTTTCTGGCTATCTTCTGGGTCTAGCAAATTTTCCTTTTAGTTGTTCTCAGGCCGTTACTCCTCAGCATCTCCATGTTCTCTTTCATTTGCAAGTTTATTGGAAAAAAAAAAGACAATAATTGACATTTCACCATTTGCTTGAAGCAAAACTCTAAATAGATTCAGCTCCCATTAATACTGGCATCCATCTCAGCCTTTTGCAAGGAAATGCTGATCTCTTAAAATCGCATGGATAGAGTGAAATGAGCTGAAACAACAACTGACAAACGAGTTGCCATGGGGAAGTGAACAGAAACTCACAGTTCCCTCTCACTTAGCTCTTAGCAGCCTCTCTCTTCTGCTGGCATGGGGCTCAGTAGCAAGTATAAAAAGGATATGGCCAGCTAGCAGGAGGTATAGTGCATCCTCTTACTAATCTGGATCATCACACCAAGACGAGGCAGGAGGAAAGAATAAAACCTTTGAGTTTCCAAACCACACCCTGCCTGTGGGCAACAGTTCCCGCAACTTCCAGGCTGCTCACAGGATCTGATGGGTGGCCACAGTCCTTTCCAAAACAGCAATACCTAGAGTTGTGCCACTGGAGCTCCACTGCTGTTTCCAGGGGGTTGGCTGGGATAGAAGGAGTTATGTCAGCTCAACCCATTTCTTTGAAGCAATACACAAGTAGGCAACCTAGATTTCTCCTCCAAAAGCTGCATAAGAAAAAGAACCTGCAAACTTTTAATTTATGTCCCCCAGGTTTTCTCAGAGTTTCTTTTGTTCCCGAAAGAACTCACCTTATTTTGTTTTCTCAGCATATTTTCAGCATTTGGAAACAAGATACAATTTTATTCCCTGAATTTTTACTTCTGTCTTTCCATCCCTAGCCTTCCTTCCCATTTTCTCTCTCCATCTCACCACTCTATTAGAAGAAGTGAGGTGAGGTTAAAGGTGTTTGATAGTAAAGAAAAACTTCAAAACTTCCAATATTTTTTTTCAAGATGGAAGTGATAAGCTGTGAAAAGTAGGGTTTCTAACACTTTATTTTCTTAATCTTACCTGCTTCCTTCCTCTCTCAACAAGCACACACCCTTTTCATGAAAAAAAGGAATACTAGGATGTTTAAAAATAAAGAAATAGGAATAGGGAAAAAATTCCTATCATTCAACTGTATTTTTTTAATTCCAGAACCAAAATAACCTTACAATTTTTATTAGCATTAAACAATGACTGGTTTCATCTCAATGCTATGTGTTTGTTCATTTCTAGCTTCTAAGACAGGTGAAGAGTATTTTGAAAATTACTGCATTCCATACAGGTTGAAACCATTTTCCATAGAAAATCATTCTCTTACCAGAAAGATTTGTCCAATTTGAGTGATTGCTCATATTCTGGACACTTCCACATAAATAATAGTATGTGGAAATAATTATAAAGAATCTTTCAAGACCATAACAGTTATTGCAAGTCTGCTGGAGAGGTGCTACCGGCACATGTGTGATCTGAACCAATTCAGTGATAGCTGCAGCGTGGATGCACTGTGTGATGGCTGCCCTTTACAGACAGAAATCTGCCTTCTACACCTGAACGTTTCCCAGTGAATAATGTTTTATACGATAACACAGCTCATGCAATACTATTGGACAAAATCCTTCTGTGCTGGGTTACTTGGACCACTCAGAACTGCCTTCAAAGTGTATGAGTTTCCTCAAACAACCTCTTGATCAGAAGCCTCACCTTCATACAACTCAGGGTTGTCATACACTAGAAGGCTCTCTTGCTGGCCAGGGGACATGCTGGCTGTGCTTTCCTGCTCCTGTGTTGCAGAAGAGATGCTATACAATCTGTACGTGCCCAAAACTCTTCAGATTTTCAGATCAATCTCAGAAATTGCTGCTGGCACTTCGGAAGAAAAGGATCACACCAAGCCCTTCATCAGGGCCTTGTTGCTGCTTTCCTTAGTTCTAATGAGTAAGCATCGTTTTTTGTCTGAACCTAGGGTGGAATCACCCCTAAAGGATGCTCGATTCAGCATGAGATCCAAGCAGCTCATCTAAATGTTCACATCAATCTCAGAGTCAACAACATTTTAAGGCCACATCTTAGCCGTACCATAAACTCTGACAGGTTTCACCCAAAAGTGCACCAGAGAGGAGTATTGTTAACCAGCTTTGGCCTACAGGTATCGTGGTGGAGTTTATAAAATATACATGCAAAAAAAGTTCTCTTAAAATCTTGCCAAATTGTTTGGAAAAGAGCTTCTTTAAGTTAAAACCTAGTATATATGTTGGAATGAAACAGAAGTAGTGAGAACAAAAAGAGTATTTCTGAAATGAAGCATGGTTAGTTTAGAACTAAGCCTATAAATTGTAGCTATCTGTAAGAGTAGAAGACTGGATACAACCTTGAAGGTCTATGCCTTCTAGTTCCCCCCTAACTGATCCCTTGATAATCTGGGGGCTCTGAACAGGAGACTTACAAATATTATGCAGCCAGGAAGGGTTAATTTTAAAGCTCTGACATTGATTACTTTATTCAGATAGTAGGCCTCCATCTCTGATACTTCCTATTCTCTGAGGGTTTTTTTATTCTTGTAATAGTTCCAGACTTTTAAGATGTCACAGGCTGAGCAAGCACAAGCCCAGATTCAAGAGGGTAACCCTGACCTGCAGTCACAGAGCATGTGTTTCTCTGGCATCAAAACCACTGGAACAAGTCACTTTGACTGGAGGGACAAATACAGTGTTTTCCCATATCAGGGCTGGAAATAGTAAATAACTGTTTTTGCAAAAGCCTTGAGAAAGACAACAGTATTGACTCAGGTTCTTGATCTTGTCTTCTTAGTTTCTTTAAAATTTCCCCTTCTCTTCGAAAAATAAAGATGTATACATTCTTCTAGGATATTCTGCTAGGAATGCCACAGCATTTTTGGAGCTCCTCTGGCTTTATATGAGCCAGAAAATGCTGAAAGGTATGTTGTAATTTTGTATTTTAGAGTGATGAAGGGAGGGTCAGCAGTCATTGTCATAAATATATTGCTATAATCTGATCAATTGTCCTTGCCCTGTAAGAAAAGGTCCCTTGCTAAAAGAATGCAACAGCTCTTCTCTGCAGCACGGACAGAGAATATTTTCTGCTTCTATTTTACTCTACACAATCCAAGATATTTTGGCACTCTAGTTCAACACAAATTAATCTTTTGCATTTTTCTGAAACTTCACTGGTTTTACTTGTAGTTCATGTCTTGGTGTCCACACATTCCACCATGTATCTCCTCCAGCAATGCCTTCATCAACTCTAATTCTGCACATTCTAGATCTTGCATTCAACAAGACTGCTAAACCAAGTATGCCCTGAAAGCTGTGCATGGATGGGTCGGAAGCAGCACTGAGGTTTACTGGAACACAACTGATAGCGAAACCAGCATAAAATCTAAGCTATCAAGACCTGCAGAAGCCATAGGACAACGAGTAGCCATATCTATGAAATACAGGAGTTGTTAGGAGGCAGTTTGCTACCGAAAGCCTCTGGCAGAGAACTTTCCTTGTGCCCCACACACCATAGCAGGCTCTGGATTTGACACAATGCAGGCTAAAGCACGCAGCTATTGGAAATAAGGCATTTTTGGCTGAATTTGTGGAATCACATGCCACAGGATATCGAATGAACTCCTGGTCTAAGACAGATGCATCACTATACATTTCCATTATGAATGTAACACACAAAAAAATATTTTGCAGTCACCTACGTAGGAAGAAAATGGAAAAGCAGCATAAGTCTGCCACCAATGAGGTCACTGGGGCAAATTTTCATGAGAAGTGCTAAAAGAGAGTACAATAGTGGTGCTACAAGGAAAAGCAAGCAGTGGATCAAGTAGACTTAGAAGAAACAAACCTTGTACTTCTATTAAATGTAGAAGCACATAGGTTGATCTGAATTACATGGTGCTTTTAGACATATCTAGGTGACAGTGAGCTTAACATAGTATTGCTTCCATTAGAAGTTGTGTTATAGATGTGCCCAGGAAACCCTGAGAATGATCCCATGGACTGTTTTGGAGAGTGTTGTACAAACATTCAAGAAGACAAAGTCCCTACCTGAAGAAGATTATTGTAATTAAAGCATGATGCAAGTACTGGGTATAACAAATGGAGAACGGGGCACAGTAATGATAGGAAGGTGTACGTGGATAAACCGGTTACGACGTACAGCTAGCATGAATAAACATAACAAAACAAAATATAGGAACAAGAGTTAAGAGGAATATTTAACATTAAGTGGAACAACTGACTCATACAAAATGGCAATTGGTCACCTCAGGACCATATTGCATCTCATTTTGATGGTCCTAGATAGTAACAAATGGATAAACAGTCCTCCTGAGTACATATGTGGGCATGGGCACAATTTTTACCTTCCTCCCTCGGGTATGTGTCAAAAAATATTTTCCCTGACATGGAAGATACCTCAGGAGCAGCAGTGTATATCTATGTCTATATCTATGTCTGCATTTTTTTACCCTTTAGCACAGTCCTAAAATTCTGATCAACCCACCAGTGTCCATGGCCATTTCAGGGGGTTCTAGAAGGTGCTCAAAAGGATGGATATTTGTCTGGAGTCCTGACCAGATTTCCACTTGGTGCTTTTTCTTTAGAGTTGTTCTGGCGCTTCACATGGACATTCTTTTATCACGCATGCTCATGATGTCTAATACAAGTGCCCCAAAACACAAATTTATCTTTCCATCTATGCTGATGCCCAGCTTAGGTTTCTGAGAGAGTGAACACTGAAAGATGATGTACATTGACTTTAATCCATGGATAATATGCAGCTTTATGTCTTCATTATGCTTTGCTATGCCAGTGGTGCGGAGGCAGCCATGCAGTTTGCAAACTCCTGGAAACCTTGGTGAAGGTGAAGTGGCTCAGCTTCAGTTCAGCTACCCCTGCAGCACAGGCATTATAGTCAGAACTGCCAGCAGAAAAACTGGCAAAAACAGAGGTCCCATCTACTCTATAAATAAGACTTGTGCTTATTTATTGATGTAAGCCTGCCTGAATCAGCTTTAGACTTACAGGGCATTCTGTACAAATCTGTCTGAATACTGGGTCTGAAGAAACTACTGTGGTGCTTCTGCAAGTAACTACGTTAGAGCTGCTCAACTGTCTTTACATGTATTTCCACCTCCCTTCCACTCCAAGTGCAGACACAAACAGTTTCACAACTTCTGGGTGAAGGAGTATGGCCACCACCCCTGGGAAGCAAAGGGAAACAGTAGCAGCTAGTGAGTAAAGCATGAGACTTCATGCACAGCCATCCATGTGCCAGTGTCATCTGCAGGTGGTCAACTTTGGGCATGCTGAGGCCTCCAGGATGCTGGAATGAGCATTAGAGGGCAGCAACTCCATTATAAAGCTGTTTAAGGTGAAAAGCAGTTAACTTTGGACCAAGAGGCCAGTGTGAAGGCATCCACCCAGATTTGTGAGTGAAGAAATTATTGGCCAGATGGAAATACTCTGAATTCTGGCACCACATTTCTCCCTCAGTCCAGAAGAGCTTGTGTTTGCTAATCTTCATGCTGTGATTATGCATCTTTATTTTTTAGTTTGAGAAAACTGCAGAAATTCTTGCTCTCCTGGTGTATTTTTGCAAATAATTTCAACATACACAGAATTTCATTCTACAGCATGCAAAACGTGCAAGGCTGACTACAGATTTCCAAAGCCTTAGCAGATTCAATCTAAGAAGGCTGCTTCATAAAATGGATAGAAGTTCTTTGTTTTCCAGTCATCTGTGGGCTCACTGAACATCACTTACCTTCGGTTTGGTATGTATTCACATCTTCCTTCCTGTAAACAGGGACCGAGAATTTGCACCCCTTCCCCCCTCCATTTGCATTTGGAAATACTTTGTGTACCTGGTCTGGCTAGGATAGAGTTAATTTTCTTCACAGGAGCCTGTATAGTTCGATGCTTTGGATTTGTGACTAAAACAGTGTTGATAACACACTGATATTTTAGCTGTCTGTTGCTGAACAGTGTTTGCACAGCACCAAGGCCTTTACTTTTTCCCACCCTGCCCCACCAATGAGTAAGCTGGGGGTGCACAAGAGGCTGGGAGAGAACACAGCTGGGACAGCTGACCCAAGGGGTATTTCAGACCATGACATCATGCTTAGCATAAAAGGCTGGGGAAGGGAGGAAGAGGAAGCAGGGATGTTCAGAGTTATGGTGTTTGTCTTCCCAGAAAACTGTTAGGTGGGCCAAGGCCATGCTTGCCGCTTGATTCGTTCACTTATTTTGCTTTCTTTGTATATTCAGCTTTGCTTCACTTATTAAACTGCCTTTATATCAACCCACAAGTTTTTCTTGCTTTTGCCCTTCCAATTCACCCCTCCAGCCTGCTAGGGAGGGAACAAACCAGTGTTGTAGTTGGACGTAGCTGCCAGCTGGGGTCAGCCCACCACAGTCCTTTTTGATGTCCAGCGTGGGGCAAGACGACTTAGAGATAAGAACTTCTGATCAGAGCATGCTACGTGGAATCTATAGTTGTTAAACTGTTAATTGGCAGGGTCCTGTGCTTGCTTGCCTTACTGTGTAGTATAGTGTTAGAGTGTAGTACTGTGTTAGTGGTTGTTCTGGACTTTGGTGTTTATTGTAGTACTTATCTTAGTCTGCTGTGCCAGGAAACATTTTGTCAACAGCAGTGGCCACAGGCCTGGGCTGGTGTAGGGTCCAGGCACTGCTGTGGCTCCTGTGCTGCTATATTGGACCTACTGTAATACCCGTGTCTCACCGTAGCAGCCCACAGGGTGGTGTGGTTTGGAGTTGTGGCTAAAACAACGTTGGCAATACACGAGTGTTTGAGCTGTTAATGAACAGCGTTTGCACTGTGTCAAAGCCTTTTCTCTTTTCCTCTCTGCCCTGCCAGGGAGTGGGGTGGGGGTGGACAAGTGGTCAGGGAGGGAAGCAAGCGGGACAGCTCAACCCAGCTGACCAAAATCTGATCCATTAGCAAGTACAAGCAGAATCTCCAACCTGTAAAATTGATGCAGATGTATTGAATCATGCTCTTGCAAACAATTTTACATTTGTCTAACTTTACATCAAATCATACATATGTATATAGAACCAACATATATAGAGAATATATATATTAGTTATATAGAGAACTAATATATAAAAAGAACTAATTACTGAGAACCTTTAAGATCATGGCCTTCTTAAATAAATAGTGTAGCACTTATCACACAAAATCCTGGTTCTGCTGAAGTTAGCAAGCTTTTATTATCTGTTTTCTAGGATAAAACCTGAATCCACTGTTGACTTTTTTTCTTTAACTGATTATAGCTTGTATTGCAATTTCATTGCTGTATCAAAAAAAAAAAATTAACTACTGTTACAAAATATTAAGAAACTGATCTTTTATGCTGAAACAATTATTCATACGGTTTCACAATCTGAAATTAATTCTAGTTAGCACTGAAAATTCCCATCAAGCTGAACATTTTACTTTCATGACGCAAAATTTCACTAATTATTGCCAGAGGTACTACTGTCAAGGCAAATATACAAAAGAAAATGTTGATGTTTTCCATGCTATAACATTATCTTTATTTTCCAGTGAAAAATAACAAGTTTGTGACATAGTAAAAAAAAAAAAAAAAAAGAAAGCATTTGTTTATTTTTTTATATTTTTTTTCACTCCCGTTCTATACCTTAATTTTGAAATGCATGGTCTGTAAGATACAAGAATTGAAAAACTACTGAAATAACTTGGATAACACCATATGAGTTTCAAAGACAAATTACTTTGAAAAATCCACTCTGATGGATTTGGAAAATCCACTCCTAGTGTGGTAAGAGGAATTTCTGCAATTAAACAATTTAGAGGATAGAAGCCAAAACCACTGATGAAAGCTTAGCTAAAAGTTTGCTGGAATAATGACTTTATGGACTGTGTACATATTTTCACTAGATGTAGTCATTCTGGAAAAAAATCCATGTATGCTCTATGCACAAGGGTAGTTCCATTAGTGAAAAAACTGTCAGAGCTAAATGGTAGAGAAGATGTTTCCATTACCCAGTTTCATCTAACACTCCTCTGCCACCACCAGGTTGTATTCTCACTGAACAGCTACCATTCTCAATGCTTTCCTGTTCCTATGCCAGGGAGCTTGCAGTTCGGATGGGACTGAATGGCAGGAGTTCTGGATTCTCGCTTTGGTTCTACTGTCACCATTCCACAGCCTGCCATAATCCAGGTTAAATCCCTTCCCAGTTCTGGGAAAAAAAGATACTGCTGACTCCCCCTCCCTTTGCCAGGACACCAAAGATGAATTACATGAAATCCACAGCATTTCAGGTGTGCTGGGTATGTACGAATCACATCAATAAAGTGAACCCACGTTCTTCGAGAAGGGGTTGCACATGCCTCAATGCTGGGGTGTGTTCTACCATTGTTGTGGTGTAGATAAAGACATATGGAGGCAGGGCCATGCCTACAGTCATTTCTTACAGAGGCATTGCTGGAATGCAGCACCACAGCTCCATATTTGCATTGTTTTTCCCTCTCAGCCCTATGTATGGAGAACATCCACCAGCTGTAGCTTTCTATTCCTCCTCTGTGCTGCAGCAGCATTACAAAACAGAGATAATCAGGGCTCAGGATTAAAACCAAAGTCTCCATCCCTAGAGATTTAGATAAAATTAAGTAAAGTCAGACAGAGTACTGGTTAAAATAAAGAAATGATGATACAAATCAGAAGGGGCTACTATTTCTTACCCCAGAGAAAATAAACTGTTTTCTAAAGTGTGTATTTGTAAGAATGAAACATCCAACAGAAAAATCTCTCTCAGTTCTTACTGGTGAAACATTAAGGTCCTTTGAAGAAGCACACATCCAAACTAAGTGTGATTGTTTTAAGGGTTTTTTAAAAAAATTGTTGTTCTGCATGACAATTGCTGAAAAAATTTAAGAGCTGTCAGTCTTTTTCACAGCCAGACTCCCACCAAAATCACAGCCATAGAGTTCTACCCGGAGGGCAATGCCATAATACCATGTTCTCGGAACAATGCGAATAAACCTGGACAGGATGGGTGGGTTAAAGAAATGCTTGACATGCCCGAAGCTGTTTTCATTACCCAAGAAAACCTGCAATACATAAACACACAATTAGTGAAAAGGCAGCACTTAAAAAGAAAAAGCAGGATTTTTTTTTAAAATGGTTCCAATCTGTAGCTTTAGCCATCCAGGGTAGATGGACTGGCTCATTTCTGATTTTATATAAGACCACATCCAGTCTCTTTCTAAAATGCTGGTTCAAAGGTAGTTCAGGCTAGCAGTATCTGAGTCTGAATGAATTAAACAGCCTCTGTTTCCATCCACACAACAAAATTTGAAATTCTAATTTGGGTAGACTGAAAAACCCCCCAACCTTCCCTTATTTTACCTCTGCTAATAGCCCTTGTGAGTTCAGTTGGTGTAAGGTGATATGACCAACAAGATAAAGTATTGTCTGCTTTGTAGGTATCTGAAGTTCTCTAGCTCTGTTAGAGCAAAACTGCTCACTAACATTAATTTCACTTATAAAATCGAGGCAGAAATAAAAAAGCTGAAAAGAGATATCTTGTGGAATCTATTGTTCATTCAAATTAAATGTCCTTGTGCATTCAGATTAAATATCCTGTCAGCTCCTTTTATGATAATGTCGACTCCTTTCTCTACAGATTTTGCCTTCTTTCCTTTTATTACTGTTAATTATGATGACCAAAGTCATATGGATATGATGATGTCATCTGTAGTAACTCCAGCTTCCCAGCATTTAGGAATATCTCTTTGTCTGAGTATTCTGGCTTTGGGCCTTGACTGTGCTCAGCATCTAAAACCAAGCAATGATACAATTGTCTGAGCTGAGGATGATACCTTTGCCACTGAGCTTGAACCATCTGTATAGGATTTCCACTCTGAGCCGTCATTGCTGTATAGGATAACATAGGTTTTCACAAAGTTTTCAGCAGTTATAGACTTGACGCCTTGGGTAGCAATAGCAGTTATCTTCTTAATTGTGAGGAGATGAATTTGTAGCCACTGTTGGTTGTTGTTCAGCTACAATGGATAAAAAGAGTTGCCTATTAGCAAACACGTCTTTAATTTGCTTAAGTGAAAAATCCTGTTTAAAGGCAGTTAAAACTGCATCAAAATGCATCAAAACTGTATAAAGAAGTGCAGAAGAGTGAAGCTGAGGCAAAAGCCACAAGCATTCTTGGTGACCCATACAAATCACTTTGTTACTGCAGATGGTGTATTTGGTGTCTTAAGATTTCCACATTAATTTCCTATGTATAATGAAAAATATCAGAGATTTATCTCCAGTATTACAATACAATACATGATACTAATACCAAATGCTTGTACAAAGCAGTAGCTTCCAGCAAATCTCAAGGTACTTTGTAAAGAAATGCAGCTCCATTTTGAAGACACAAAAGCTCACATGCCTTGGTGAAGGTCATCCACCCCCAGATCCATTGAGCTGCACTGCCTATAACCAACCCAGGAAGGGTTTCTTTAATCCCTTGGAGTCAAATATTCAACTTGTATTCACCTCCTGAAACTAAAAGGGCTATTTCTTCAGGGAAGTGCTGTAGGCTCTGGCCCAGAGGACACCATGTTTAGATTATTCTAATATATTTTTTACTTTAGGTTCACAGGAAAAAACAGGCCATTTAAAAATGTCTTCTTGTAAAGCATACTTTTTAGTGGCTGTTCTGATCCTTTCATTTGATTGTTTAGAGGTTAATAAGCCAATATCTTCAAAGTGTTTCATCCTTATCAAAATTTTAAGTCTCTATTTCATCTTTTGTTGTATTGCAGATACAGTTGTTGTCAAAATAGAAACATAATTGCCTTTTGTAGTCTGTTTCTCACTTGGCTTACTCCATCAAACACTTTAAAGAGCTTTCAGGAAACCTGGATTTGGCAGTTCTGGGTTGGACTCGATGATCTTAAAGGTCTTTTCCAACCTAAATGATTCTATGATTCATCTCTCAAAATATGATTTTATTGATGTTGCCCAAGTTCAACAAGTTTTCTACTGGAAGAGTTGAATAGGCTTCTTTGCAAAGAATGGCTGAAGAGCTGTGAAGTACCCTGTAGACTTGCACTGGACACAGCATGCAGGAAGTGTACGAGCACACAAGCACCACAAATTTATTAACTGTGGCTGTCTGGCTGTCACCCCGATCCTTCACTTGTTACCTTGGCTCGCCAGGCATTCACCTTTCCTTTCTGATTGAGACGAGCAAGTGAAGGGTTCCATGTGTTAAACCAGGATGTCTTAACAGATGAGGCTGTTATCTGGGTATTCTTGATCTCTCCATTTTCCATTCCAAGTGACAAAGAGCAACCTGTTAAGAGAAGCACCATGTTATCTCCAGTTCATCCAAGTAGCCATATCCTAAGAAGCAACGCTGGAATTGAGAACACTCACAATTTTAGCTTCATTTAACTCATTAGGTAAAAAATTTGCCAGAAGGGAACACCAGCACATGACCCCATTCTTACCATCTACTTCACAGCCTAGAAGCTCCATGCGAAGAGTAGGCCTGTTGTAGGCCTCAGTTGGGTAGACTCTGATGTACCTAGCAATAATAGGGGGATCAATGATGTTCTCTTTTATCCCATAGGCATCAGAATTACCTTCAAAAATCTATTAAAAGAAAAAAAGAGAAAATACTCACATATTGTGAATTTAACGCAACCACGAGCTTGGATGCTGAAAACCTGCTCTGTTACAAAAGTAGTCTTTTTTACACCTTTAGCCCCATCCACAGTGATGGAGTGCTCTGTGCTGCAAGGCAACTTAAAATATTTCATGGTCCTGTCTTAGCATATTTGGAAACACCTGAAGTTCAAATAAGCAACCCATTTCTATGCACTATATAAGTCTGTAATAAGACATTAGTAGAAGCAAAAGGAGAGGTAAGAGACAACAGATTTTCTATTTAAGAGTTGTACTGTAGAAACCGTAGGGTAAACTGAAGGGACCTGTAATTGGTAGGGCTGGAGCAGTTGGGCATAAAATGAACCTCTTTCAGGGTATGACCACACTTACTACACAAGCCTTCTGCAGGCAATTCAAACAGTTTAACATTCAACTGTTTTGACAACAGAAAGTGATCTAATCCCAAATGAGGTAGGGCCTGATTTTTAGTTTGGCTCCCTCTCACTCCAAAAAAGTTGACATGGGCTTAGGAAGTAAAAGTAGGGAGAGATGCCTGTGAGAAAGCCAGACTTTATACAGTCAAGGTCACAGGGCCAATCTAAACCCCAGTCTAGGAGGTTCCTCACCTTACAATTTGTCTTCTGGTCTGAATTTTATTAGATTGGTAAATGCCCTTTGGGGCCTTGTGTGAGGGACAGAAAATGATGGTCTGGTGTAGGGCCACGATGGAAGCATTACAAGCTGGCCTCAGATATGAGACCCCTATTGTGGCCCAACTACAGACTACGGGGTGGAATGTGTGAGGGATAGAAAATTACAAGCTGCACTTTGCCATGAGAATGTGGCTTTGGGAAAGAGTTACACTCCAGATTTAGCCCTGGGAAGAGAGGTTGTTCTGAACAACACATGTAGGAGTCTGGGAGCTGCTGTTAAGCAGATCATGCACCTGCAAACATCATCTCACACGCTGGCCACGGGTGAGATGATGTTTTGCCAGGTTTTTTTTTTCCAGAATCTGCTGAGAGTATAAGGGTCCGACTCCAGGCCGAGATGAAGCAGCTGGGGTGGCGATGGAGAGAGAGCACCATGTTATACAAGGGACACCTTGGCTCGCTCCATATGATCCCTCATCTCCTTCTTTCTCTGCAATGATCTGGATCATCCTATTTACTCTCTGCTTCGGTGGTCTTTCGCCAGTAATGGGGTTGGTAAGATTCTACTAACTGGGAACGCACAGCACACTTTGCTAGCTCACCACTTTTGCACAGCCTGCTACTGAGCGGGCTGCTCTTAAAGGGATACATCTTGCCTGCCGCTGGGCATAGGGCAGACTTTGCCTAAAGGGGAATACACTGTACTATCGTTTTCACAAGACTATCACTGAACAATAAATCTCGCTGTTTTCTCACTAAGTATCGTGCCCTGAGTGTGTTTGTGCCCAGAGTATCCTCTCAAACCAGGAACAGGTCTCAAGCTGTATTAAGTCTCTGAAGGCCATAAGTTTTTCCACTATCTCTTAACATAATATAAAACTGTCATCTCACTACATCATCCAATGATGCTACCTAGGTTGCTGCAACCCTTATGGCATATACAGACCTTTTGTGCTGGAGAGCTGTCTCCTTTGAAGGTGCTCCACTTTCGTTTGTCTTTGCTGTAAACAATAAAGAACTTCTGGACATACAAGGACCTTAAAAACTGCTTGGCTCCCTGTGTTTGTATCCCAGTTAACAGGACTTGTCTTTGGAAGTCCACCTAGGAACAGTAAACCATGATTATAAAGCTGATAATGCACAGCGAAATCAGTTTCATTCTTTGACATCTACACAGTAGCTTTGAGCCCTGCATTTTAACACCCACAGCACTAACACTCTCAGGAGGAATAACAACCAGATGCCAGAGTCCAAATTAATGCTGTCTCACTCATTTAATTTGTGCAATTGTATGTGCATTTAACTTCAGAGTCTGTTTCACAGTGTTCAGCACAGCACTAAAAAGACACCTCAAAAATACCCGTCTCCATGGTAGGCAGAATTCCACTATCCCCATTTTACAGATGGGAAAAAGGAGTATAAATTGAAGGTTCACATTTTCATAAGCTGCCCCTAGTTTTCGATACATAGGCTACAAAAAGGCATATGACATTCTGAAGTGCTGAAAAGCCACAGTTTCTGCTTATATCAGATCCAAGCACTTAGCACATAAAAGCAAATCAGCAAGATGTTCCTAGCAGTGAAACATTCTTCAGGATATGCCCTCATATCTCTGCATGCTTTACTGCAGTAGCCTCAGCTTCTCACTACCATACCCCCTTACCTAATTATTTCTCTTCTCAACATTATTACCAGTTCCACATCAGATCTCCCAACCTTCTCCCTCTACTTCTCCTCTAAACTTGCTGGCTTGTCAGATGTTAGCCAGCCAAACACCACAGCCACTGGTTGAACTTACACCGCAGTACTAGTTTCAGTCTTTTCTCCCAGTTGCCAATTCTAATGAGACTTGTAAGAAATAGCCAATTTGCAACCACATTTAGTTATCTGGTGCAAAAGTGATTAGAATGGAAGAAAAGGATGGAAGAAGTGAAGTGATTGAATATAGTGCTTGAAGCTATAATTAAGCTTATAAGCTTAATTTCTCTGTTAAGCCACTGTGCTGTGTCAAGTTGGACATAGAAACATCCAAAGCAACCAAACAAAAGACTATATGAAGCAATGCTTCAAATTATTACACTTTAAATGATCACCCAACAAACATATATATATAAATATATACTGTTAGGTAGACAGAGGGGGGGGAAATGTAGCGGAAAGAATGACTGTATTTGCCTATGAAATGGTTACAGTCTAAATTTTGAGAGTAATTGTCCAGTCAATGGGCCTCAATAGCAGTAGAGTGGGTTACTCCAAGGGAGGTAGATGGCTTATGGCATGACCAATCAAACTTGCTACTTCTTTTCAGTTTCCCCCAGTAGTCTTCTTGGTGAGAACAAGAGCAGTTTGACCTTCTAAAACAAGTTGAAGAAAAAAAAAAGACAACCACAATTCAACGATGGTCAAGCACATGTTGTACCAACCATACCTGGATCCAAGGGAGTTCTTCTTTTTTCAATGTAGTGCTCCAAGCATTGTATGTTCCAGAATTGTTTAATCGGGCTAATTTAGGTTCCCAATAGTCTAGACAGAAAATACGAATAAAGCAAGAATTTAAAGAGAGGTGCTGAAAAAAAAATGGAGGCTGTAACTACCTACTGATGTTGTGTCCTTCAGTTCTTTTTCTGATATGTCTGGGAAAAAAGAAAACAACCAAAAGACTCCAAAATAATCTAGGACAATTTGGACACGGTCAGCAACTGAAAGTCAGCTGCTACCCTGTAAAGTTTTATAGCTGCCAGAATAACTTTTAAAATAACAGCCTTTTAAGTAATGTACTGTCTGATGATTTGGAACCAGGGTCTACAGTTTGCTAAACAAATTTTGGCTATCAGCAAGATCAGACATAAAATGTGCTCTACATTCACTGAAAAGAGCTCCCCTCTGAATAAAGGTTTCCATGATAACAAATGATATGGAATATACATGACAACACATCTTTCAAGCCTTCATAACACTGTAACAGTAAAATGAAGAAAGAAAATTAAACCCACAGAAAAAAAATCAGTTTTCCAAAAGAATTTATTTCGAGGGAAAGGATGTGTGTTTCTGCATGTGTATGTAACCTGTACACCTTGATTTGCCACTGTCCATGTAAAATTCTAGCAATTTATCTATGAAATGGTCCCACTTTTATACTGGGAATAAATTTGTAAAATAAAGACTTTATCATTGCTCTGAATGCCAGGTTCCCATATCTTTCAGAACATACATACTTCGTCTTTCACATCTCATACCACACGCAAATCTCAAAAGCTTTTTGAACACTTAGTGTTCATTTTCAAGCTAGGAACCCAAAGGGCAAAAAGACAAAGCTGGATTTGTTCCAGGTCATCCACCAGGCCACAGATAGAGGACTCCCTGCCCCTCAAGCTTGTAATACTGACAGTAGACCTGTGACACTGTTAAGATACAAGGATGAGGGCTCATAGCCTCTGCTTCCAGCATTGGAGGGCTTTTTAACCTGAGAGATGATTCACTGCTGAACCGATCTTGTAAGACGTATCACAAGATGCCAAAAGAATATGTAACTACAATACTTTGCTGGGGATACTCAGGATCATGCTTGGACATTTACAAGAATTAACTCACCTATATGATTTGAAGCGACGATTTGCGAATCGAGTATAGCTCCACTTGCTAGACCCATGGGACTCCTGCACTCTAAAGAGAGCACAGTAAGTTTGTTGTTAGACAACAGGAAGGCTATTCCAATATATGTTCTGATGGAACCTTCTATGGTAACATCACTTAGAACAATTCTTAGTAATACTGTAACATCACCACCTCCTTCCCAAGGAAGGCCAAGTTAATCTGCAATTTCTCTCAACAGGTTAATGTACTGGTCACTGTGAGGAAACCTCAAATTTAAAGCAAGCATGCTAAAGGAATACAGGTAGCATGCTAAAGAATTCAAAGCTAGTATGCTACAGGCTTGACATTTTTCTTCTAGAACAAGTCTACAGTAACCACTCCATCCCCTGTTGAATACACAGAGAATCTGCTTTGGGGTTTTGCGGAACAATCTCCCAAATTTATTTTTTGATTCCCCCATCCAAAAATCACCTTAGTTCAGTACCTTTCTCTATAACCAAATATGACGCCTGCATTCCTGCTTGCTGATATTCTCCCACTTCAGTGTCTAAAAGCCACCAGCCAGGTCTCTGTGGTATCATTTCAATTGTTCTAAACGAGCCTTGAAAAAACGGAAGAAAAAGTCAGAAATGCTAGCATTGATGTTGATGTTAGTCATTCTGGATGTTAAACCAAAGATCATCCTATGACTTAATCCAGAAAAATTAAATAATCTGCTACACAGTGCAGAGGGAGCAATAACTATCGCTGTCTCAATCATTTCATTTTTTTAGCAAGGAAGTTTCAACTGGAGACTGAGATAAAAACCTAACCTTCACTGCTGGTGCAAAGTACAAAACCTAGGAAGCCTGTATGTAACAACTGCATATTAAGTACAGTGCTGAGCCATGTGATGAACAGTGCTATTTAGTTTATTACATAATTCTGTGGTGCTGATAATAGTTCTTACTCCTCCTGCCCCAGTGTA
>VYZX01034292.1:109851-128080 GCA_013401335.1 Brachypteracias leptosomus
CTTACTCCTCCTTCCCCAATGTATTGTTCAAGTAATGTAAAGGATCAATGTAAAGAAGCCAGAAGTAGATGTGGGAGATTCAGATGCATGCAGAAAGTCAGGGGAGGGCTCTTACATCTGAAGAACCGAGCAGGAAGCAGATATGGCTTTTAGAAAGTACAGTATATGCTTCATTGATTCTCTGATATTTCTAGTTAGTGTGGGTACAATACTTCTGGTTCCCATTTAAACAAAAACATATGTAGATGCCATAGTGAAAAACATCACCTTAAAAAGCTTAAGTAGTGAATAAACCACCTAATGTTCACTGAAATCAACTATTATTCCAAGTCAATTCCATTATTTTAATCTCCCTGTTCCTTGAAGTTTTTTTGTGGGATTTTTTTTGTGTTTTGTTTTGGTTTTTAAACACTTGCAACTGGCAATACAGACTTCATGCATTGCTGACAGTGATGGGCAAAGTAGTATACCCGTGGCCTAATGAATGCTTTTAGCCTATTTCCTTTCTCCCTGGACATAATTATCTTAGGGCTCGCATTTCTTTCTTTTCTGTATCACACTTGTCTTGACATTACAAAAATAAACCCTCACAATACTGAGCCAGATACCAATATTATTTCCCAACAAACATCAATGAGACTTCAGTGGTACTAAGGCCTGGGGATGCACGAACAGGAGCGCTGCACTGTTGTATACTGTTATTTCACAAGGAATTAGTGGCTGACACTATCCTACTGACTTCCTTTTCCCAATAACTGACCTTTACTGTTGAGTACCTTCCAGAGCCAAGCCCAGCACTATGACCTACTTAGCAGATGGGAAAAGAGAGAAGCAATCAGGGAAGGAAACCCACTCATGCTCACATATCTGGTGAGTGGCAAGGAAAATGCAAAACAGAAGGTACTGCTACAGACCATACTGCTATTCATTTTCCATATATATCCTTTCTCATCTGAGAGGAAGACATTTGTCCAAGCACTTCAGTTTTGTCTGTAACTTTACTCGCATTTCCAGTTTTAAAGGAGAGCAATGTTATCTTTATTTCCCCTCTCCCACAGTGTTAAATGAGGTGCAAAGTGATTATTTTCCTTCTGACCATCACAAGCAAACGAACAGTTAGCACTCTCAAACTCTTTTCTTACTGTGCCCAAAGCTAACTTCTGTTCATCTTTACATTGGTGTGATGACAACTGACTGCAATGGTCATCCCTTAGGTACCACTCTGTTCTGATACTTACCTGGGAGGAGTGTGTATGTATTAAGCTGATGCTTTGGCTCTCCTTGTTCTATGAAGGTCTGCCCATGAAAATGAATGACATGGACATCTTTTGGCCCACCCATATTCAGCAAATGCCATCGGACCAGTTCACCTTCATACATCCTCAAGCCTTGCAAATTGCAGGTAATCCCATTAATGGCTGAAAAAGAAGAATTGTTAATAAGGAAAACCACTCATAAAACAGGTCTCTTAAAATGCTAGAATGTAATTAAGATGAGTAAAATATTCAATGAAGTAATTGGAAAAACCACCACTTTTTCAATTCAAAGTGCTACACACTTTATATATATCAATGCAGAAAATCCAAGGATCTCATCAGATGACTTAAGCACAGTTCACCTGCAAGACATGGCAGCCAAGAAGACAAGGAGGTGTTAGAGATTAACTCTCAGATGGGAACATCAGGCCAAACAGAAAGAAGAGCTGTGAGCTGAAATACCTTCCCCCCAACACCTTTCCCTCTACCCCAATAAACTCGATACTTAGCAAAATGAAATAAGTACCATAGAATTTGTGGCATTGCTGCATATCTTGGGTCTTGTCAGTACAAGGCCTTCTAGAACGTTTGTTGAAGTACCAGCTTTTCTCTTCATCAAAGACCATAAAAAGCAAGAAAAAGTCTCGGGTCGATGTTCTGCTATTTGACTTGCTGAAGGTTCCTTTTTGACAGATCAGTATTGGCCCAATCAAGCCAGAATTAATATCTTTCTCCTAGAAGGTAATAAACTCATATCAGATGTAAAAGTGGATTTCCCAAAAGATCTTAAAAAAAAAATAGCATTCTGTAGAAATGCATCAGACCCTAAAAATTTAAAGCAGAGGCCACAATTGTAGTTGTTCTGTATCTTTACTTTCCCCTGCTCAGTCTAACAGAGTTCCCCAAGTTGAATTCTTCAACAGCTTATATCCTCTTCTGACTGAGTGTAAGAGACTAAATGCAAGCTGGAAACATTAGGCCCAAAAGAAGGGGCAGTTTCCCAATACGTTTTCTGCAGCTTACACATCTACAGCCATACAGACCATACATCATTTGGAGATACTCAAAACAAGGTCCTGGACAACCTTTTTAGCTGATGCTACATGAGTTACAGGATGTGGACTAGATGATCTCTAGTGATCCTTTCCAACATAAATGTTTCTGTGATTCTGTGATAAACCTCAGCAACACCACCACTTCTATTTTTATTTGACACCTTACCAGATTTAAATCAGAGTAGTAGATCCAGGACCGACAAGCTGCTCCTGACTGCAAAGGTCCTGATCGCCTGTTTGCATACCATACATATATATAGCTGTTATTTGGCTGAACTTCATCATCTTCCTTAAACCAAGCAGTAGATTCATCATCATAAATGCTTCCCTCAGAGGACTTTTCATAGAAGAGTCCATGAGCATGGAGGGAATATGGTCTGGATGCCAGATTCTTAAAATGAACCTGAAAAAAACCCCAAATAGTTTCTGTTCAGCAAATTCAAGCCTAAACCAAAGTCCCCACACAATACATTCCATGGCCTCAAACCAGAGTCAAGATTTGTATGGTGATAACAGGCTACATTGTGCATAGTAAAGCTGGTAGGGATAGCTTTTTTTGACATCTCCATGCAGAGTCACCCTCTGTGATGCAAGTAATTAATTAAAAAGTAGAAAGCATACATCTAACTCCCTATCTTCCTCTGAGTGTAAGTTCCTCAGACTTTTACTGCTGCTCTTCACACCTGGATATGCTTAGTTACAGCAAGCAGGAAGATGGAGTTTCTACATCCTATGCTTGCTGAAGAGTCGCATTAAAGAAGGGCACAAAATAGTAACATTAGACCTCTGTACATATCACTCTCACTGAAATCAGTGCTTCTCACTTGTCTCAGAGAAGTACAGGGATAGGGAGATTACATATTTACCTCTCCTTAGAGAATGACGGTCCAAAGCTAAAACAGCCTCTTTCTCATGTTTTCAAGTGTAGCTCAGCATGTTCCTGTTATGCGCTATTCCTACTGAAAGAGGCAGAAAGCAGAAATAATCTGCTCTCTCCATCTAAGTCCATCCCTCTATGTTGGGAGCTTAGATGAAGAAGGATGAGAAAAAGGAAACTTTGCAGTAATGTGCTTCCTTATGCAAACAGACCACTGTATCAACAGGGATACAGTTCCTCTCCATCCTTGTTTGTATCAAAACTAACCAACCTATTTACAGCAGAAGGAAAATACACCTTTTGGACAAATATATATACTCATCTTGAATAAAAATCTACTAATTTCTTTTAAAGAAATTAAGAAGCTCCCTTTAGATATAAAAAGTAGTACTTTCAGTGCAATTTGTGTTTCAAAAACTTTTTTTTTATGTTAAACTTAAATCTCATTTTACATTAGACTGATAAGCCAGTATTTAATGTTAGCAAACATAAGAAAGAAAAACAGAAGTGAATTTACTGCGGATAGGAGAGAAAAAACGTGCTTGTATGTCCACACTGCAATTTCTAGCTTTGAAAACCATTTCCCCTGTTGTGATCTTTTAAAAGTTTGTGGTACTTTTAGACCAATTCTATGTCAAACTAAGATCACCATAAGAATCATATCCTGCATACATATTCTAAACATTGACCTACTAGGATAACATCGTCTACTTCAGCCCGGATAACTGGTCCCAGGATGCCAAGGTGCTCTTTATATTCGTCTTCATCCTGAAGAGTTGTAAAGGTACTGTCTGTATAGCTTTGGAATATCACCTTATACGTGGTGTCATCTTTACAGGTTTCGTCATTCATCATTGTACTGAAAGGAAATCCCCAATTAAAAACCCACACAGTGCCTCAGAAATAATAGTTTTGATGAAATCTGATAACTCACACAGCAGCAACATTTTAGAATATAAAGAATAAACACACAAATGTCAGATGATTCTGAAAATCATTACTTGTAATGATTTGAAAAAAGTGGGGGAAAAAATACCAAATAAAATGGAAGAATCAAATTTGATAAATAGTATGTATTTGGTGCGGAATTTTGTATAATGAAGATTTTCTTGCTCCTGTTTTTGCTGCTTTTGATAAAAGCCTGAACTTGTGGCAGTTCTGATCTTGTTCATTTCAAGTGCCACAAAATTCAGCTTTGTGATGAAGAGTGACTAAGAATTCTACACATTGTAGGGTAAGCACTGATCCTAATTTGTATGAAGATAATGAATGTTTGGTAGAGTTTCTTTAAAGTCACATATACTCTTTGCTGTGGCATAGTGGCCACAGCCTTCTCTGCCAAAATCTAAGGAAACCCCTCAACACTAGGGTTTGTGATCCAGTCACCTTCTGATTCCTCCAAACAGTAGGAACAACAATGCAATAATTCATGCAACTTTAGTTTTACTTTAAGTATAAGGCAGTCACCAGCATGGTTAATCACTTTGCATCTTTTGTATATTTTTCAGTACTGCAGACTTATGAAGTTGAAGAGTGCTATGGTTCCATTTTACAATAGAGAACTGATACACCAGAACCACTTCTTGCAAGTGAGAGAAACTAAGATTTCATACTGCCTATCAGCACATTCTGTATTAGATCAGTCCATTCATTAAATTCCTGAAAAGACTGTAGAAGGAGGTCTCTACCCTGCCTTTACTACAGAATGCAGGAACTCAAGGAGGAAGTAAACCAGGTCATTAAAGAATAATGAAGCTCACTGGAAGTTTCCCTCCTGACCTCTTACAGTGGGCATTTCAACTTCTGGTTTAAAGAGTGTTTCTAATGAGTCTACTAAAGGGGGTTAAGCAAAAAAGGAAAAAGTTGTGTTGCTCATGATTATAGTAATCTCTATGACATTCTAGGGGGCTCCCAGCCTCCCATGGAAAATTCTTAGGGTTCTGCAACAAAAAGTTTGAAATTACATTGCACATTAGAAATGCTTTTAAACTTATCAGCATCTTAAGCAACATTCTGCTAGTATGTATCAGGGTGGTTTGCAAAATGAAAGCAAATGAATTAGCCAAACCTTTTTTTATATCCTGTATAGTTCCAGCAGACCTCTTTAGCTGCAATATAGTATCTCCTCTCATTCCCTTTGCTACGCAGGTAATGTTCAGCAATGTTTTCTGGGTTACGTTGTTCATTGATATTCACTTTTGGGTCTGTCATATATGGGTCATCAAAGCTCACATACTGGTATTCGTATTCACCACCTGATGTTTCCTCGTTGTAAGATCCTTCCATAATGTATTCATGGTCTCCGTTTTCTTCGGGAAGCCCAATTGTGATTGATGGCTTAAGCTGCCAGGGGGTGAGCGTGTAATTTAGTGACTCTCCGTGTCTGGCTCTACTCAGATCCGTGTGGTTGGCCTCACTGGGTGCCCCTGTGGTGTTAGTGCAACATGGCAGTGTTGTGTGGTTGGTGTCACCCAGAAGGAATGTTCGGCCAAACCCTGCCACAGAATTGGTGATTCTGTGAGGCTTTTTACTCCTTGGGCTCAGCAAGTGAGTCATTTGTGGATATTCCTTTTTTTTCCTTCGGATCTTGATGAAGGTTTCATTTGTATTCAAAGTATCATTCTTGTTCCCCTCCTTTACTTTCAGAGTTGGGTGCATGTGGCTCCTCTTCTGGTTTTCTCCTATTAGATGTGAGAAACCTTGATATGTCTTCTTATGCTTCTTATTTATGAATGCTGTACCATTTCTGCCATGATGATTTAACTTACCACTAACAGGTTTATCTAAGTTTCCATCTAATCCCAGACTCTCCTTTGCAGACACCAAATTCCATTCCTCGTTTGTTATTTTAGATGAGTATTTCCCAGATCTGGGCAATGATGCTTCTAGTAAGGTCTTCACTACTGCAGGGTTGGAATTAGGGTTTATATTGCCTAAAGTATGGTCTAAAGAAAAAGTGTCTGCTTGTTTATCTTTAGATAGCTTGGGTTCGGAGAGGCTGGACGCATTAGACCCATTTCCTACAATGAGGTCCAAACCAAGCGTCAAGTTAACTGCATGCATGGCATTTTCCATCTTGGTTTCCTCCTCTTCCAGTTCATCATCGTACTCATTTGGGAGCTGTCCAGTTCCCACCATGTCTATATTGGATGTGTTCTCTGCATGATGCACAGAATGAGGTGCACTTGTCTCCCCCAAAAATGAGACATTTTTATTTCGTACATGATTTAGAAGGGCATACATCTTTTGGACAGAGTAAAACTTAATGCCCAGTGAGTTTCGCCTTTGCCTTTTACTGTTAATGTTATAATTTACTCTTCCCGTGCTTTGCTCTTCATGCTTTTCTGAAAAAAATTTACTGTCCTTTCCATCAGTTGGAAGCTCTTCTGCAACATTCATTTGTCTTTCCCCACTGCTCAGCAAGTGTTCACCTGCAGATATATTACCGTGATCTGTTTTGTAATTGCTTTGGCTCCTATTCTCAAATACCAAGTCAGCCTTTCCACCACCTGTGCTGGCTAAAAATAAGTCATCTTCTGCTGTGACTGATGTGTGATTTGACCGGAATGTTTCAGCCTCGACTCGGGGAAGAGAAGTGATATGAGTTTCTAAGAACTCAGAGGTGTTTGTGGATTCACTACTATTTATAGCTGTCAGACCTGAGCCAGCTGCCACCTCAGAATTCACAGCACCAGTACCTTCATATTGTTCCCAGGCCAGTGCTGTAAGGTTTTGTTTTTCTTCATTGCCTGTTGCATTCCTTAAGCTTCGGATGGAGTAAAAAGAAGCCAGGTAATCCTGATAATCCAAATCCTCCTTATCTCCTTCTTCTTCTTCCATATCTTCTTCATCTGAGATGGAAACAGCCTTCTTATCAGTCTTGGTGGAAGTGAAATCCACAACATCAAACATGTAATCTTCCTCATATTCACATTTGACATCTCTGAATCTCAGCCTCATGCCATGACTCATCTCTGGGGTACCCCAGGATGCTAAAAGCCAAGTACCTGCAATTGAAATAAAAGTGGTTTTTTTAAGAAGCAGTAGGTATGAGAGAGACATTGCCTATCATGTAAATAGTCAGGGCAAGTTGTTGGGTTTGTTTCCACAGCAGCTGCTGTAGCAGAGAGCTAATCCTCATCTGGGATTTTCATGAGCTCTCATTGCAATGAAAAATAATTAATAAGTGTAAATAAATAATATCATAAAAATAAATAAATGCATCTAAGAGCATCTTCTCCACAAATTAAACTGCACCTAGGACCTGAGTCCAAACATAACCCACGAAAGAGATGGCTGTGAAAAAGAAAGGCAGACACAATATAAAGGATCCTAGGTTTAGATCTGGATCTAAGATTGGGGTCTTCTCAGATAGTTTTATTTTGGTCCAGTTCTTAGTGTTGTATGCACTGCCACACAGATAGAACACTTTGAACAGAACAAATAAATTCTGAGGCAACATTGACAAACATCTGTCAAACAGTATTTTTAAAGCTTTTGAATGCATAAAGGATGATCTATAAAAGAATAAAGTAATCTGAATTTCCAATCTGGACACAAAACATTAAGATGCCAATCTGAGGCATTTTAGATTGACTTAAAGGTTTTAATAATTCCTCCAAAACCTAGTCAAAAGAGAAGTTCTCCATTTGAAACTAGGTTCTGCAGAGAACAAGAGATGTCTCCCTAAATAGCATAAAATCACCCTCTTTGCTTGTTACAGCTTGCTTCTGGAACAAGCAGAAATTACAGAATAGACAGAATTAATAGACCTTGACAAAACCCTACCTCTTATTTTATTAAAAAGGTCACATACGATTTTTCAGTATTTATCAGAGTTTAAAGTGACCTGCATAGCTTTCTGATTTCTAACAGCAGCAAATTTACAAAAAAAAATATGACCTAGATAGAAAGCACAGATCACATACTAAAATCAAGCAAAATTAAAACTTCATTACTGAGGAGGTTTCTGTAAAGTGCAATGGAGTTTTAATGATTTCCTAGTCTTGAACAATAAAAAACACTCTCACAGATAATAACAGGTAATCTTATAGTAAGGTCTTGATAGTGTGCAATTACCAGAAGCAAGTTTGAGGACCTAAAGAATTTGTTATTTAAATAGATAAGATTAAAAAAAAGGTATCTTAAATAGGATAAGGATATCTAAACCTTGTGTGATTTCAGGATGATCACTAAACACTCACAACATTCAATGAGGAATAATCTCTGTCCTTTTGCAAGTAATTCTGTAAGTGTGGACTTCATGGGTTCTAGTGTCACTTTTTCAAGATATGGTATTAATCCTAGTTAGACAATGAGATGTATACCAATGGATCCATGATCCTATCCAGTAAGGCAGATTTTATTGCTGCTAAACAACCACAAGCCTAAGGCAAGGTATAGTCACTTTGTCCAATGATGGTTAGCATAATTTGACAGTTTCGGGTCATTTTAGCTAACTCAGGATGGACAAGTATGTGGCAGAGTTGGGAACCATACAGTGGAGTTCATACTGGACTGTTTCCAAGGATAGTATTAGAATTGCCTTAAAATGATCACTGCTAAATCCAATACTACTTGTGAAGTGAAAAAAAAACAAACAACAAAACAACAAAAAAAGAGCCTCAGTATAGCATACAATCATGCTATGTGCTAAGTCTGTGTAGCCAACAAAGTTCCATACACATGAGTTGCACTGGAACGTGATTCAACAATTTCCAGCACTGTGTTTGTCTGAACAGTTTTCTTTCCTATTTAGTTAAGTCCTTGTAGACTGGAGGTTAAAAAATGTCTTGGAAGAGCTGTCAAACACTATAGTTCTACCACTTACCAACATTATCCATTTCCACTGTGACTGATTCTCCACTCATTGGGAAAAGGTTCAATACATCTTCGTATTTCCCTTGATACTGAAAAGAGTGCCCAGAAAGGCGAACAGAGACAATCTCATCATGATTGCCAACACTGGAGAAGTGCCACTGAACCACATTATCTTGGCAAAATCCAAGGATTTCACTGCTGTCTGATACATAGCCATTTATTGCTAAAAGGAAAGCAAAATAAAAATAGTCTCAACATTTGCAGAGTAAGACTTTTAAAACCTCCTGTTCTTTGTCAGTCCACTGAATTGGACTTGCATTTGCACCTGGAAAGAGACTGGCACAAGACTCAAACCACAATAGCCTTGATGGAGGTTCCAGCTTTGGAAATAGTATCTCTAAGGCAGCAGGGTGCTGCATCTAAGTTAAATAACCCTTGCCTTTGCTTCAGGGTCCAGAGCCAGCCTGGTCCCTAAAATATTGCATAATATTAGAATGGGACCTGGTATGGTTAAAAGTTCACTGACGCTCTTAAGAATTCCCTGATTGCACTACACCTGAGAACAAGCAATCACTGAATGTTCAAGTTCAGAGGGGCTTTCACAATATTCAGCTTATATCCCACTCACTGTGCATTATGTTTGAGTTATAGAACTTGGGATCATCCCTTTTGACACTGGCAGGGTTGCTGCAGTAGTCCTTGATGTTGTCTTCTATGTACCAGCTCTTATTTTCATCAAATACAGCAAACATTGCCTGCTGCTCCCCATCTGCCTTTTTCTGGAAGACAACGAACATAGGAGTTACATTTTTTTGAGCAGAGACACATATCATGGACTCAATCCTACTATCTTTCTTACTTAATATGTAAGCAGTATAAGCTTCACTCAAGTTGTGGTAAGTGTGATCCAAGGGCTGAGTGAAAGGGAGGAGAAGGTGAAGACTTCAAGATGACAATCCTATTACTGCAACCAACCTGTGGTGGAGCACTGAGCAAGCCACTAGCACTGCTGATAAACAGATGGTATATGACTGGGCTCTCTGTAAAAGGACCAGACTCCTGGTTTGACCTGAGCACAAGCTTTTGACATTTTTTTTCTTTTAAGTGATGCTCAAGTCTTTGCCAAGCAAGATTTTAATGGGTGGCAAAGAGAAGCACTCTCCCAGAACTTTCCTATGATGCCTGGATTGCTCTGGATCCAGGGATGCCTGAGGCTGTCAGACACTGTTGACTTATACCTGTTACAGGACCAGCTCATACCTGAATGTCTTTAGAGTTTGAAGGCATAATATCAGCAGGAAAGTTTATTATCAAGTCTAGAAATGGACTTCCACATCAGGCTGACCTCTTGCTAAGAAAATCAGAATATAATTCCTTTACCTCTGTGGACAGAGAACTGTTTCTTCAAGTAATTTCTTCAGAAGTCTATTGATTTAATTGCTCTCTACATGACAGTTCCCTAACAGGATGCAAAATCAAATTCACTGTGGATCTAATAATATTACTTGAGCAAAATCTAACTCTAAGAGGTTACTAAGCATGTTACCTGCACACCCTTCTGCGTCAGTGCTTCACTTTTACAAATCAGAAGTGGGCCAATCAATCCAGAAGCTATATCTCTCTCAGTATCTACAGCACTATGATATAGCCTTGTAATACATTGGGCATCCTGTGCAGTGGGTTGGTCTGTTTTAGCAATTTTCCAGTCATAAGTGTATGTCTTTCCTGGTTCAACTCCTCTACTCTGGGTGTCATTGCCTAAGGAAAAATAAAGAACAGTAATGATACAAACTTATAGGCAGATCTTTTTATAACATTAGGCTGCACCTTTTCATGAAATTGGTGCAATTTTGCCATTTCAAGCTACCTCTGAGATAACTAAGGTTCAGCATGAACTGTTGTCTCTCTAAAATCACAAAGAACAGAAAACTAGGACATCAAAAAGGGTATTTGTCTATGCTTTGCAGATAATACCTTGGTTTCTCTATAAGGCAACACAACAGGTCAGCAGAGGAAGAGTACAGAATTGAGGTGTCACACTCCTGCACATTCTTAGCTACAGCCCCTCCACAGCAGTTAGTGGTATGCAAAATGTAATTCTCAGATTTCTTACTTGTGGGATCCAAAGGATAATCAGCTCCTTCTGCATTCTTTGAAAGTGTAACTCCGTGGAAGTAAATGCTGTAGGGTCGACTGGCCTTATTTTTGAATACAATCTAGATTGATAGGCAAATGAAAAAAAAAATAAACTAGTATTTAGCAAATCCTTGCCTGAATACATAAAGTTTCAGCTACAGTAGAATTTTCCTGTTTTCAGCCTGGGAAGTGCAGGAAAGGCAGAAGGATGTCTTATATATTGTCTGATAATATAAACTCAGTCTAAATGCTTCTCATACCCAGCTGCTGAGCTTTGTAGAGCCCATTGAATGAAGTTCACCTTCTTGCATCTGGTCTCTGGAAAATCTAAAAAAACCCACTTGTTTTTCCAGCTTCTAGGTGCATACTATTATCTCAGGGAATATGAAGTTATCGACTGAAGTACTTAAGAACCCTCAGTAGGGAAAAAAATAAGTTTAAACAGCTTTAAAAAAAAAGAAGTCTTGCAGATTTCAAGACCCAAAAGGCAAGGAAAAGGCAAAATGGCCTTTTCTGCCTATTCTTGATGAAACCAGAAAAAAAAAGAAGAAACACGCCTAACTCAAATTCAGAGTCAAAGAGTCATGGCGGCAATTAAAGGTCATAAAACTTTGTGATGCATCATTAAGTGACAACAGAAAGAAACAGATGTGACAGCAGCACAAGCTTGTAATGCAAATGCTTTGTAGGTTCATTCCATAGCTCCATGAAAGAACATTTAACTATGAAAACAGAGTATCATTGTCTAAAAAAGCCAGAAAAAGTAATAACATAAGGATTGAGGGGTTCATGAAGTTTGACCTCACATATAAATCCTCCCAGAAGTCCATCTGGATCTAGCTTTTTTCCATTTTGCACCCATGTCAACATAGATTTCAAAGAGTGTGAACGAAGTGTGTTTATGTTGTAAAATAAGCATAATCATGGAAACTATAGAGGGAATGCTGAAAAATTTAAGCCACAGACACACTGTCACTTGTGATCATACCTTTTAATAGGGCCAATATTTATAAAATTATATTTTTTTACAAAAAAAAACCCCCAAACTGGTTCTTTTATATCTCTGTCCAAGAGAAAATTATGTATAGTATAAATAATCTCTGAATTTATGTCACTTACTGTGACTTTGTCATTGAGTTGAGCTCTGATAATAGGGCCCAAGATTCCAGTTTCCTTGGGACGAAGATTTTCCAGCCGTTTAGTGAAGGTGGCATCAGTATATTGCCTAAAAACAGCCTTTTTATACTTTTTACCTATGAGATTTGCAAAGTTGTCCAAGTGTTGCGTTTTATAATGTCTTAAAAACAAAGGGAAAGACAAATGATCAACAAAACTTGAATAGTGACATCTATTAGAATACCAAATTAGTACTCAAGCAACTGGTAGCAACCCCACTACTTGAAAAAAAAATCCAAACCCTAAACTAACCTAATGCTCTTCACCCCAAATTCTAACCTAAATTAGGTAAGAAGAAGCTTAGAATGTTATTAGTGTTTTAGTATCACATACAATCACTAAATATCAGGGTTATATTTAATTTAATAGGATATACATGCAAAAAAAAAAAACCTGCAGCAGCAGCTACATTTTCAAGATAAGACAGGAGAAATCACTGTTCTCCTTTTACAAAGGCTTAGTCAAACATAGAAAAAATAAACCTTTTGCTTACAGCAGCAAAGACTGCAGGAGAGACAGGAACAGATAATAATCCCAGTCAAGCACCATACAATAAGCAGTGTTACACTCAGGTTTAAAAACATCAGACTTGTTAATGCTAAGAGCAAAGCTAGGATAAATACTGGGAAGCAACACAGAGTAATATGTTTGTCCTGGTCACTTGTGCTTCAAATAGGGTTACTGAAAAGGGATAAACTCTAATTTTGAACAAAAGAGGAAAAATCAGAGCACTAAGGTGGTTAAGTAATGCCATTTAACTAGCAGGGAGAGATACAACATTTTGCTCCATGCAGTCCAAGAGCAAATAAGGAGGGAAGCAAATCATACCAAAGGAAGAATTATTAGTTATGTGAACACTATATTCTAAGGAGGTATATGAAACAATAACCCCATACAGAGTAAGGAATTTGTCTTATTTTGCTTAAATCCTTAAAGGTTCTTATGAGCATCAGCTTGTAAAGTCACCAGTACTCTGGCAGTGGGGAACAGACAGATTGCAAATTTAACCTTAATATACAAATGCTGCCAGTGCACTCTATGACCTCAGGTATCTTACAGAATTCCTTCTGTTTACCTTAAGTTGAATAAAATAGCCCAATATGCTTATTTATTATAACTTTTACTACATCTACATTGGTGCCAATGACATGGTGGTGTCATTTATTGAGACCTTTCTTTCTCCCATTCCCCAAACACTTTATTATACTGAACTTTAAAAAAACCCTTTTATTCTCCAGAAATATTCCCTCCCTACCTTTCCCTTCCTCTTAAAGATTCTTTACTTCAGCAGAATTCATGTTGAAAAACAATTTAGAAAATAGGCTTGTGTGCTACTTAAGGCAGTTCCTAAGTCATCTTCATGTTTTGGGCTCTCCATTAGAGACAAAAGAAGGTGTCCGCTTTGGGACTCCTCAGCAAAGTCAGTCATTTACACACTGGTGTCAATGAGTGCAGTGGAGGGCCACCATAGTGATTAAGGAGCTAGAGCACATGACATAGAAGTAAAACCTCAGTTTATCCAGTCATGCAAAGACAAGGGGGAACATCTTATTTTTAACTTCAACAGTCAAATGGGAGACAGAACCAGACTCTTCTCAGAGTTGCATAGTGAAGAGATGAGATACAATGGACACAAGGTGTGACATGAGAAAGTCTGATTAGATAAGGAAAAATTTTTTCACTGTGAAGTTGCAAAGGTGCCCAGAGAAGTTGAGGAGTCCTCATCCTTGAAGACAATGAAAACTCAACTGGATAAGGTCCTGTGCAACTGATCCACTTTGTTGTTGGATCCCCAGAGGTCCTCTTCAACTTAAGTTATTCTATGATTTCATGTTAACATTCCACATTAACATTCCATATTATGTTGACAAAGTGTTATTTTACCTATCAAGGCTGTCTGGAATATTTGGGGCGTAATCCCAAGTAACTTCTTCTGCAGCAATGAAATATTCCCAGTTTTTGACCATAAGACGTTCTTTATAGGAGAGACGATTCTTCTTCACTTCTTTGTCCCCACAGTCTCTTATAGTGAGGTAGCCATGCATTCCAGCTAATGGAGAAGAAAGAGTACCATAGTGATTTTCCATTTTATGAACCCCTGCCACTTCTAATGCATTTCTCATTTCTTTAGCTAAGGCTGACAGCAAGCGTTTGTTCATCTGATTACCATCTTTTCAGGCTTGAAAAGGCAGCATCCATGTAGACTATGTATAGGCTGGGACCCTTCCAAAGAGCCCATATTAATCAAATGGAATATGGAAGCTCTCTCAACTGGCCATTTTTGAAAATACCAGCTGAACAGATAAAAAAAGGGAAACTAATAGCTTTCTTTTTCCAAAACATGTCTTCTGGCTCTTGTAAGAGAGGCATTTCTCTCATTCTTTAAAGGAGTATTCCGATCACTGTTGAGAGATACCCACTTTCAAATAATGAATAGCAAATATTTTCATCAGATTGAGCCTTAGCTGAAAGTGCTCAGTTTCTCAGGAAACAGGTGGTTCCTTACTCATCTTATAATGGTGCTTATCTAAGCAGTTCACAGACTTGGACACTGAAGTACTGATTCAGTGTTGCTCTGTGATCTGCAAACAGCAGTAAAGGTACAGATAAGAACATCTCTTGGTTCATTTGCCCTGTTCTGCTGTGGTATCTTAGTGAAATGACAACCATCTGAAACACAGTAACTGTACCACTGTAAAACAGTAGGAGCCATTTGAGACATAAAGAAGAAAAGGACAACTCTTCAGTTGCCTAATAAATAGATGTTTCCTTGCCTTGCACGTGCTTTTGGACAAGAGAAGATATCAGCCACCTTCCTTCCTCACTCACTGTCATGTTTACTGTGGTTGATGCTCCTCCCACTAGGTTAACAGTAGAAACTCGGCGATGTCTTTGCTCCATGGACTGGCCGTTGATATGAATAGAGAAAATTTCTGGCTTGGAACTCATTCCTATCAAATGCAAACTAATGTTGTCATATGTGCAGGCCTCTAAATCTGAAAGAGAAATAAGAGTAGGGTTCAGAATACAGGCAAATCATGCAAGTTCCCTGTGCACACTAGGTCTGAAGTGAATCTTTGCTCAAAACGCTAAAAATCTGACTCCTGTGATCAGTGTCTGCAAGAGTAAATTTCAGAAGCTTGTAAATGGAACAGATACCAAAATCCTGTATGTCAGTGGAAGATAGGTGTTTAAATCTTACATGAAAGTGACAACTTGATTTACAGTGAGCTGGGGAAGAAGGAAGAAAATCAGTAGTTTCTTTTCGAAAGTTGATCTGTCCTTTGTTTGGAAAACAAACAACAATGGGAAAGAAAAAGGCAAGGACCCAAGCTAAAGAATGAGGTTGTACCTAGTGACAGCAACTACTCTATCCAATATTTGTCTAAAAAATACCACCTAAGAGAGTCTTTTATACTTGCTCAATGGACTGGACAGAGATATGGTAGTTCCTTAGGTGAACAAGGGAAAACATTAGTAACAGAATGGCCCCATTACCACCTTCATAGCCTTCTGACTTAATTGTCTCATTTAATGTTAACTGACTTTCCACTTCCACAAAGTTCTTCACCTAGTATGTTCTATATGGTGTAAAACCAGAAGTTCACTTAACCACAGTGCTCTCTCCCCATCAGCTAAGTTAAATAATTCCTCATTTTTTTAAGTGAGTAATCACATTCTTCAAGCAGAAATTTTCTTAGAAGTAATCTTGCTCTTATCAGTAATATGTCATGACTTCCTTTCAGCAGCAGTTTCTCTTCTAGAATTTAGATGCACACAGACATGTTATAAAAAAGGCTGTATCCTGTTCCTCCACATTCCTGTTCTGTTGCATAAAAAGCAAACAAAGGCAATATTCAGTCTTCATCAATATTAATTTCATTTCACATAAGCTTGAACAGTACCTGGTAATGTTCCATCAGCATAGCCATTAATTGTGTACTTGAGTGATGCTGATTTTTGCCAACTCTTGTTTTCATCAAACACACCAAACATCAGTACATACTCCTTGTCAAAAAGTTTCTGTGACCCATCCTCATTTAGGCTTCCTATGAAGAAGAAACAACAGATTTTAATTTGAAGCAGAAATAAAGCAGTTTTCACATCAATGTATTTGCATTAATGTGTATTTAATGAGCTTGCTTCACCTGTTAGTGTGTACTGGCTGAGCCCAACCAAAACAAGACCTTAAGAATGCTCATAAAGTGATTCTATTTATGGAAGTACTTTTGGGTTGGGTAACCATGAAATCAAAAGTCTGTAATATGCCAGAGGAGATTAAACAACATCCAATGAACTGTCTCTGACAATTCTGGTAAGGCGTTGTAGGGATTGCCTTAATGAATGGGAATGCCAAACAGCCCTCTCCTCACAAGCAGACTCTGGCCTCTCTTTTGAGGCTGCGAGGCAAGAAGAATGATGGCAGAGTCATCTATGGTGTGAACATTGCCTTTCCAAGAACTGCACTGAAGTCATCAGCTCCTTTAAAAAGCATAAACCAGACCACTCAGCAAACAACCTTTACATACAAGAGACTTTGACAAATATTGCTGAATTGGATTGGTTATATAAGAAACCATCTGGCTGAGTTTGTGATTTTTATAAAGCAGAATTCATTCTGGACATGCCCCACAGAACTGGTGTGATTTTACCAATTCTTTCTATAGATTTCTCACATCAAAAACTTTCATTTACTACTTTTAATAAACAATCCAGGACTAAAATAGATGTCTCCCTGAACTGCAGGAACTAAAAATTTGGGAGCTTGCTGATTATTCTACTTAGGAAGAAACACTGGCAGTGGAAGCAGTTATCTTTAATAAAATCTATTTTATCTATGAGAGGCTACAAAGTTCTGTCTTCCTGCACAAAACCAGAGGAATTTATCTGCTTGTCACGCAAATAACATTCATTCAGTGCTTTAACTCAAAAGTCCACTTTTTATAACCTTCCCAGGTTATACCACCTATGATGCTTTTAAAGTGTCAGACTGGGGTGGGTTGACCCCAGCCAGCAGCCAAGCAGCCACACAGCCACTTCAATACTTCCCTGCCCCTAGTAGGGCAGGAGAAAGAACAGGAAGAACTGAAGTGAGAAAACTCATTGATAAAGATGGTTCAACAGGTGAAGGAAAGAGGGGAAAAAAAACCAAACAAAAACCAAGCAACATGAAGGAAATCACTCATCACCTCCCACAAGCAGACTGGTGACCAGCCAGTCTCTCAGGAACAGTCACCTTGGAGATCAACATCTCTCATTCCACCTGCACTGCTGCTTCTTCCTCTACCTCCATTTTTTATTGCTGAGAATGACTTTATTTGGTAGGAAATACCTCTTTGGCCAATTTGGTGTATCTGTCCAGCTGTGTCCCTTCCCAAACTCTTGCCCACCCCCAGTCTACTAGCTGTTGAAGTCTGAGCAGGAAAGAGAGAAAGCCTTGACACTGTGCAAGCACTGTTCAACAATAGCTTAAACATAGGTGTATTATCAACACTGTTCAGCCACAAATTGAAGCCACAGCACTCTATGAGCTGCTGTGAAGAAACTTAACTCCACACCAGCCAGACCAAATACACAGGCATGTTGCACACCTACCACATGCAGTGCCCAGTTGAAGAAATCACACTCAGAAATCTTTAAAATGTGATTAGTCTTTCCTCTAGCTAGAAACATATGCTCAAATTGTCTTGAAGGTAGTGGTCAAACCAATCCATCTCTAACTCATACCCAACTCAAGCCTAAAATATACGCACGAATTTGAGAAGCTTGAGAAGGACGGAAACCAAGTAATTCCAAAGCATTTGTCCAGATTGAGTCTACCAGTATACCACAAAATGTATGTGCACACATATTGAGAAAAAACCCCTAAGAAAACTAGGAAAATAAGTCCTTGGAATTCAACCTTGCAA
>VYZX01034293.1:0-10725 GCA_013401335.1 Brachypteracias leptosomus
TTTTAGTGTAAGTATGTACACTAATTATCTGATTTTAAGTTATTTAATATGATTAACCTGGAGGTGTACACCTTTTCTGATTTCCTGGAGATAAAAGGAAATAACTTTTGGCAGTTAGTAATCATTTTGAGTTTAAAAGGAGAGGAAAAAAATTTGCCATTTAATTTATTTAGCACTTAAACAGTCACTAACCTTCAACATCTTTTAAAGATATTCTGTACATAAGAACAAGGTATTTTGATTTGTGTGTCTTATACAATATAAATAGNTTATACAATATAAATAGGTGGGTTTTCCTTCAACTTTAGGTAGATATCCACTCTACCTTTGTTCTCAGTACATATTTTCCAATTATATTCTCTCCAATTTTGCCACCAGTTATGTGTTTCTGTTCCTTCCCTTTGGACTAGCAAGGCTGCTGCTATGTCCATTCTACCAAGAAGCTAAATTAGCTGAAGATATAGCAAAGAATATATTTAAAATTTAACTAGAGCATCCTAATTGCTCTAGTTACATTATAATTTTTATTTTTTTTAAATTTAAAATTGTCTAGAGGGTCTAAGCTGGAATCTTGAAGTGGAGGGGCAGTGAGGGAAAAAGGAGACACAAAGACCATCCCTTTTCAGCTTATGAAATTGCACTTAAGAGATATGTCTGATTTTTAATCACATTCTACGTTTACGGTTCTTTAATCTGGAATTAATGTCTCCTCTATTAAGTATTTGTTTAATTTACTATCTTTCTTACAGGCTTTAGTTTGGTGGTTCTGCTCCACCTCTTCTATAATGTCCTGGTAAACAGAAAAAGCAGGTGATAATCTTGTCCGGTTCCTACTGCTGTGCAATCTCTGGTGCTGGAAAAAGTTATTTGCTTTTACAAAAAACATCAATTTTGATAAGACCTAAATACTGTCTTTAACTGAAATTAAAGAATTACACAATTACAAAATAACAAGTTTATGTTCTTTTAGAAACACCACCAATATTAAAGTACCAAGGATAGAATAACTTGAAAAGTAGTATTGGCATTCTCTTTAGTTGACTTTTAAAATTTTTTTTTTAAATACATGCAAAGGGAAATTCCACAATGGGAAACAATTCTATGTTTATCCTAAACAGCAACCAGAAACTGCTCTTCTGTCCACTTGAGAAATCTTGTTTCTTAGCCATAAGAACAGGACTCTTCTTTTGAATCTGTTTTCTACTGGGAGATGTGCTAGACCTTGGCTGTTAGGTAGTGCAGGTTCTTCATTCAGTATTAGATGTTCTTTTTGCTAAAGGCTGTGGCCTTCAGAGTCACGATTTTCTGACTTCATATTCCACATAGACTTTGCGTACGACTTTAATGAAAATACGTATTCACTTCCTTGCTCTGAGCACAAGTTAGCCTGAGTTAGATTTGCAATCAAAAGGCAACTCTCCTTTTTGGGGGTTGAAAATAAGACATTTTTATCTAAACTACTTGTTTCCCACAGCTGTTACAATTATGTTAAGGTAAACTGAGAAGCATGGAAGGAAAACATTTATTTATTTATTTGCTAGTGTATTTATATTTCCAATGAGGACAACTCTTGACCTCTAAGTAAAAGGGGCACACACAATGCCTTATCAAACCAGAAACTGCTTAGGTAACACACCAGAACTGAACTAAATTAGATCCTGAATATGGCAAAGAGTTCTTTTTCCTTTCAAAAGAAAATTCACTGGCTACATACACATGCATGAATGTATGCACTTATGCACATGCTCACACTGAGGAAGTAACAAAAGCAAATGTAATAAAGGAGAATTGAAAAATAATTTTAAAAGATACTGTCATAAAGCATGTTCATTCCTGCTGTGTCACATGAGAGAGTGCAGGTAAGACTCTTTTATTATTTGTTTGCAGTACTCCTAGTTTCATTATCCTTCTCTTACTCTGCATAACTCAGCACCATTGCAGCTGTGGTGGAGTTGTAGATATGTCTAATTAATAATAAAACACAGAACCAGCTTAATAGCAGCCTAATTGGTTATAGGATCCTGCCATGGTTTGCGCTCTGGGCAGTTGTTATATTGTTATAGCTGGTGCCAAGTGTCAGGGCACTGATGTGCCTCTGTGGCTCTGATGGCATTTGGGAAGGGTCAGCCAGTTTTGACATGAATCAAGGCCACTTGTGAACGTCTTGCCAGTTGCTGCTCCTCTGTGATACAAGGGCTGCTGTTGGGTTGTGTTTGCTTAACTGAGCCAAGGCTATTTAGGTCACTCCTGCGTTTTGAGTGGCTTTAAAAGTTTTGTTTGTTTGTATCTGTAAGTGATACACCATATGCTTTGCCATCTGTTGTTTCTACACCAGGTGCTTATTTTAAAGAAATACATATAGTGCTTTGAATAAAGACATGTCTATTAAAAATTGCATTATACTGTTTCCCAAGCACAACTTGATAGGTAGAGCTAAGCTGGTTTTTAGTGCTTTATAATTTTCACTTGAAATTGTTGAGATTACACCAATCTTGGTGGTCAGAAGAAAAACAGTAACACATGGATTAGAAATCAGACTTGAGTTTCAATGAGTGTCAATCTTTACTGTCTTTTTCTAGAATTGTTAGAGAGTTCTTTTACAGCCGACTTTTTCGTTATCAGAATCAAAGCAGTTATTAGAAAGAACTTTAAAGATGGTTCTAAAACATCTAAAATACTTTCTGCTAAGGCATCGTTTTTCTCCCTTTTAATCAGGAAGGAAATCTAATGAGCTAATAGAAGGTGTTTTCTTAGCAGCAGATGGAAGCTGAACTTTGTCAAGGATATAATGATGTTAACTTTGGTAAAGCATTTTAGAGGTATGACTTTACATATAAATGTGATTTTGTGAGTTTCTGAAGAATGAACAGACAGTATAGAATCTTAGGGTAGACTCTGAAGAAAAAAATGGTGGTTATGTTCTTTCCTTTCTCATATATCAGAATACACTACTTAGCAAAGGGAAGCAGGAGGAGAGAGGACAGAGGGGAGAAGAAAACCCAGACAGCTCCCACCCTGCTCCAACCCTGGAAGAATTTACATTTCATATGGTTGTGCCTCAAGATTTGGCAAAAAACCCCAGAATTTCTGATTCTGAAAAAACCTTCAATTTGATATTAGCCTGAATCAGACCACAATAAAAAATACTCTAAATTCCCTTGGAATTAGGCATGCTCTGGATCATATTAATTTATCTGCTCACTTTCAAAACCTTTTAGAAGTCACCAGGAATATTGCTGGGACTAGCAACTACAATTTCCAGAACTTTCAGTTCTAGGAGAAACCCACTGACCTTCAGTTGTATTATTTATACCCCATGCACTGAGATGACCTGGAAGTATCAGAAACTGGAGAGATGTCCTAGCAGAGATGCAGTTCCAAGAAGGAGGGGTTTGTGTTCAGGTGGAGTTTGCTAGCAACCTAGGCGGGGCTCCATCAAAACCTCATCTTGAAACTGGCAAAAGTTCATTGAGCCTCATGAGCTCAATGGAAGTTCATTGAACCTCATGAGTTCATTTCTAGAAAGGCATTTCTGGCAGCTTGAGTTGGTGAATGCTAATGAGAAAGCCAGGCTATAGAAGACTTTGTGACCAGAAAACATGCTCTATGCTTTGCCAAGCAGGCTATTTAGTCTTCTCTTTCATTTGAACGTGACAAGTAAAACAGTCTCCATTAATCGGGTAACATTTCTTAATTAGAGAGGGGTATATATATATATTAGCATCTTGATTCAGTAAGAATGATGGAATGATTGCAGACTGATGATGAGTAAAACAGATTTGTGCATTATGTTAGTGTCATGTCCATGGATCCAAGGCTGGACAGGCTGCACAAGGCTTGAGATTTCAAAGATATTCTAGAAATGCTTAAATATCCCTCCTACCACCCGTTCCCAGACTGCTGGATGCTCAGGTCTGGAGTGCTAATATCATTACTTGTGTTAGATTTTAAAAGGCTGTAGGTACATGGCACCTTTTGACCTGACTGTTTAGAGATTTCTTAATGTAAAGCCAGTGAATCTGTATCACAATACATTGCTCTTGTTCATTATGGTGTTTTCTTCTCAGTCTTTGTTATGAGTGGTATCGAAGTTGCATTTCTGCTCTTTTTTGCCCTTCAGCTTTTTGTTGTTTCTTACACAACAGCTGCTCTGCAATACACTTTTGCACAGAATAAGGATATAATTATCAAGTTTATTATTCACTTTTTTCTATTTTATTTTAGTAGCAAAGCCTTCCTTTTAAAGTAGAATAAAAATGTGGTTTTTTTCTTTTGTCCTAGTTTAATATGTTGAAAAAAGCTTAAAAAATATATCCTTACATTTTGAAATATGAAATAAGAGAAGGAAAAAAAAAACACATTGCAAAGTTTTCATAGCTGATGACTTAATTCTTTCTACTGATTTGTTCTCTAGTTAAACTTATAACAAACACTTTTAAATGCAGTCAGTCAAAGTATGAAATATATGGGGTTTAGATTTTTTAGATATACATTAAATATTTGGATTAAACTTATTTCAAAGGTTTCTCATTACATGCTGCATCATCAGNACAACTTGATAGGTAGAGCTAAGCTGGTTTTTAGTGCTTTATAATTTTCACTTGAAATTGTTGAGATTACACCAATCTTGGTGGTCAGAAGAAAAACAGTAACACATGGATTAGAAATCAGACTTGAGTTTCAATGAGTGTCAATCTTTACTGTCTTTTTCTAGAATTGTTAGAGAGTTCTTTTACAGCCGACTTTCGTTATCAGAATCAAAGCAGTTATTAGAAAGAACTTTAAAGATGGTTCTAAAACATCTAAAATACTTTCTGCTAAGGCATCGTTTTTCTCCCTTTTAATCAGGAAGGAAATCTAATGAGCTAATAGAAGGTGTTTTCTTAGCAGCAGATGGAAGCTGAACTTNCAGAAACTGGAGAGATGTCCTAGCAGAGATGCAGTTCCAAGAAGGAGGGGTTTGTGTTCAGGTGGAGTTTGCTAGCAACCTAGGCGGGGCTCCATCAAAACCTCATCTTGAAACTGGCAAAAGTTCATTGAGCCTCATGAGCTCAATGGAAGTTCATTGAACCTCATGAGTTCATTTCTAGAAAGGCATTTCTGGCAGCTTGAGTTGGTGAATGCTAATGAGAAAGCCAGGCTATAGAAGACTTTGTGACCAGAAAACATGCTCTATGCTTTGCCAAGCAGGCTATTTAGTCTTCTCTTTCATTTGAACGTGACAAGTAAAACAGTCTCCATTAATCGGGTAACATTTCTTAATTAGAGAGGGGTATATATATATATTAGCATCTTGATTCAGTAAGAATGATGGAATGATTGCAGACTGATGATGAGTAAAACAGATTTGTGCATTATGTTAGTGTCATGTCCATGGATCCAAGGCTGGACAGGCTGCACAAGGCTTGAGATTTCAAAGATATTCTAGAAATGCTTAAATATCCCTCCTACCACCCGTTCCCAGACTGCTGGATGCTCAGGTCTGGAGTGCTAATATCATTACTTGTGTTAGATTTTAAAAGGCTGTAGGTACATGGCACCTTTTGACCTGACTGTTTAGAGATTTCTTAATGTAAAGCCAGTGAATCTGTATCACAATACATTGCTCTTGTTCATTATGGTGTTTTCTTCTCAGTCTTTGTTATGAGTGGTATCGAAGTTGCATTTCTGCTCTTTTTTGCCCTTCAGCTTTTTGTTGTTTCTTACACAACAGCTGCTCTGCAATACACTTTTGCACAGAATAAGGATATAATTATCAAGTTTATTATTCACTTTTTTCTATTTTATTTTAGTAGCAAAGCCTTCCTTTTAAAGTAGAATAAAAATGTGGTTTTTTTCTTTTGTCCTAGTTTAATATGTTGAAAAAAGCTTAAAAAATATATCCTTACATTTTGAAATATGAAATAAGAGAAGGAAAAAAAAAACACATTGCAAAGTTTTCATAGCTGATGACTTAATTCTTTCTACTGATTTGTTCTCTAGTTAAACTTATAACAAACACTTTTAAATGCAGTCAGTCAAAGTATGAAATATATGGGGTTTAGATTTTTTAGATATACATTAAATATTTGGATTAAACTTATTTCAAAGGTTTCTCATTACATGCTGCATCATCAGAAGAAAGCTCTTAAATGTATACTCTTGTGATCTAAAGTTGCCTTGCTTCCCCTAAATATGCCAGCGTGTGCAAGATATGCTTTGAAATTAATAATATTGAAAAACAACTCAGCAGTTGTATTTGCCTTATTTAATTCCTGCTGAGATGATTATGCTTCTATTAGCTGTGCAATTATATTGCACAACTCACTTGAAGTATCTCAAGCTGTAGCTTTTTTGATTCTGACTATTTTAGCACTTCACAGAAAACTTCAAAGGTTGAACAACTGTGAATAGACACCAAACAATTTATATTTCTGACTTTAAATTACTTTGGCTAAGTTCTGTCTTATTTACTTGTAATAAGGGTCATGTTTAAAGGTGATATTTTTTGTGTGTGAAGAAATGCATGCAGACAGATATAACACCATGGGATTTAAATACATGGAAATAGCCACATGACAATTTAAGGTTTCTATGTATTTCTATATGAGGCACTATTTTCAAAAAATATTCCAGGTTTATATGTGTTTAGGTTTGGATGTATAAAAAAATGATATGTAGAAGTGAGAGTCTAAACAAGTTGATGATTGAGAAATGCAGGCATAGAAGTGAAGGTTGGAAGACCTTCTCTTTAGAACTCTAATTCAAAGCACGGATGGTGGAGTAAGATTCCATTGATTCATTTTCAAAGTACTAAGTTATTTAGATATTGGTTTTCGATTTGTGTTAATATTAATTTAGGGGAATGCTTTACAAGTAGAAGTAGTTGTTTGGAGAATAACTCCTAATTTATGTTATAGTAAAGTCTACTTGTACCATATAAATACCATTGCACTTCTGGGGCTTTCTTGGTGTTGTGGGGTTTTTGATGTTATTGTTGTTTTTCCCATCAGTTGGTGTCTGTTTATGCATTTTGTTCAATACTGGACAAAGAAAATGAGTACAAGCATAAAAAAAGGTATTTAATCTCTGGGAGACAGAATCTGTAGAAATACCTTAGGATATATTTCAAACATAGCATCAATTTGAAACAAGATCTGTAAAAAAAGTATTCAGAATGGCTTTTAAAAAATCAGTGTAGGAATATTTTACTGATCCATAACACAATTGGGCTAAATTTCCAGTTTCTGAACTTTTTATAATAGAATCATAGAATTGTCAGGGTTGGAAGGGACCTTAAAGATCATCTAGTTCCAACCCCCCTGNGATGCAGAGAAAGAACTTTAGTGAGAAAAAACTTTGATGAAGGCATTTGTTTACTCCACATACAGAATCACTTTGTAAATAAACTATCTGAAGGCTGACTTTTAGCATGTTGTTAAAAATACACTGTTTTGGACTTAACCATCTGAAGCATATGCCCACCTAATTATGTGAATTTCATGTACTTCTGCAAACACATGTTGTATTTCAACATGTGTTTTGAATGCATCTCTAAACTGTATGTGGTAAACTATCAGACATTGTGGGAATTAAGTGGCTTTAAGCAAATGATCACATAGGAGTAAGATTATCATATGTAGCAGAGAATTTCTGGTTTGTAGTTCATGTGCATGGTCAGAAATTCTTAGACCTTTCGCACATGAACAGCGTAAGCTCAGTAGCTTAAACAGAGTAAATCCTACATTTGATATCTGCATTAGACTTACTGTGCATATATTTTGAAACTATACAGCACATGAGCAGAGGTTATTCAATATTTCTGTCTATGCTGCCCTTGAAGAAAGCACTTAGACAAGCATATTGCACTGCGTACTCTATATATGGTGGCATTGCACATTTAATCAAGACTACGGTGATTTATTCTTGCAAATCATGGACAAGAAAAGTGATGTTCTCACATTTGCAGGGCTAGATTTTACAGTGGAAATGGAGAACACAGTGAAGAAAAATGAGTATGAGCTCAGCTAAACCAACACACTGACTGTCTTTGAACAATGTTTCCTTGAGACCAGCAAAGTTTCTGGAAGCTTCAGACTTGAAATGTTCAGTTGAATCCTGTGGGCTTAGAAAAGATCAGAGGCTTATTTAAAGAAAGAATACTTCAAATGGAAAGGTGGCTATAATACAATCAGAAGCAAAACATGCAGAAATTTCTGCCAGGAGTGACAACCTTGGTGAAACATGAAGCCAACTGTACAGATTTTATTTTTTGCAGACCCATAAAAAATGAGCAGCTTGGTCTAGGTGATCCTGCTCCAGCAGGGAGATTGAATTAGATGATCTTTCAAGGTCCCTTCCAATCCCTAACATTCTGTGATTCTATGATTTTCTGTCTTCCTGTTGCCTGGAACTGGGAGACCTTTTGGTTGTTTGGGTTATTTTAAAGAGAATATAGTGTGTATGCACCAGGAAAACTTGTGAGTTCTTGGCTTTACTATCACTTCAGGGTATAAAAGATCTGCTACCATTGAAGGGTTCTTGGGGGCACTATGATGGTTTTGGAGCCCTGCTGAACCACCCCCAGGGTATATGTGTCTGGATAGTAAAAGCCCTGATGTGGTCTTTGAAACACCTCAAGTATGCTATCAAAGGAGGAGTCTCCATTTGAGGACGTATGAGAGAGTCTGGGCTTCTGAATGACATCCATCCATAAGTGTGTTGAAGTTGTTTAAGGATATGTGGAGGTCAGGGAATGAACCTAATGAAACTCAGCCCTATTCTGAGGCTAAGACTGCAGTAGGTTATGGCAGTAGTCATTGCTTCTTGACACTTTAGATGAGTAAAGGAATAAAGATTTAAATTTGATATTCATATGCACCATTTATATATAGTGGTTTTGTATTGGTATGGAAGTTTTGGAGAAGAAAATATCTAAGAAGTGTCTAAGGAAACTAAGAGATGAGAAAGATGGAAGACAAAGCCCAGGCTGACATGAACAGTTGTCAGTGTTGAGTCTCGGTATGGTAAAGTGAGGACAAGTAATCTGTGACTGATATTTCTGAATAATGATTAGGGCTGTGAATAATGGCAGAGTACTTTGACACATGACAGGTGGAAGAATCAAGTAAAATTTACCTAATATTGCTTTTGCAATGTGTGTCATGTTTTTAGATTAGCCAAATTATGAGCTAGTTAGAGGAAGAAAAGCGAAGAAAATATTTTATGATGCTATATGTGGGACAGTTGATAAATCTTATACCAGTGTACCTACTTGCTTACAGTGTGCAGTTCTGAAGTTGCCAGAGTATAACATATTGCTTATGGTGAAAATGAACATTGATATACAGAAACATTTTGCAAATCACTTAAAAAATAGGTTATAGGCCTGTATCTCCCATTGTAGCCAATGCAGTGTGTATAGCAGGGAGTAAGCCAAAGTCGCTAGAGAGGGAATGGTCAAGCAGCCGGTTGTGATGTAGGGGTCAGTAATTTAAGACAATTGTTGTTTCTTTGGTCTTCTCTGTCACTTGTCTTCATATCCCACTTTTCTATGTTATAAATACCTTCTTTTTTCTTTTTATGTTTTTCTTGAGTCCACTCTAATATTCCCCCCATCTGTTTACTTAAGTTTAAGTTATTCCTGGTTTAATGATGAAGCTTGCTGTGCTGAGGTAAAAGTGGCATCTTCAATGTATTCTGACCATGACTCTGAGCAAAGTAATCTGAAGTTTCTCTTCACTAGTACTTGCAATTTATTTTTTTCACAATACCATAGAATAAGTCTTAGTATTTATGCAAGCTTGAGAAATGTGTCTAAGAATCTTTCCACCCTTCAGCAGCAGCCTGCTGAAGTAATAGTGTTTTCCTTGTTTTGTAAAAAGAAAAAAATTAAATTGGTGAAAAAGCAGAGAAAGATGCAATGGAAAGTGTTGAAAAGTAAAAGAGTGTGGAAAAAGTAATCAGGAAATCAAGAGGGATAGCTAGAAAACAATAGGAACATTTTCCTTTTCAGAATTCCAACTTCAAAATACAAATAGAGTAGAGTAGAATATTTACAGTTGGAAGGGACATACAATGATCAACTAACCCAACTGCCTGGACCACTTCAGGGCTGACCAAGTTAAAGCATGTTGTTAAGGGCACCATCTAAGTGTCTCTTAAACATTGACAGGCTAGGGGAATTGACCACCTCTATAGGAAGCCTGTTCCATTGACCACCCTCTCAGAAAAAAATACTTCCTAATGCTCAGTTTGAACCTCCACTGGAGCAGGTTTGAACCATTCCCCCTGTCACCAAGGAGAAGAGATCAGCACCTCCACCTCCACTTCCCCTCCTCAGGAAGCTGTAGAGAGCAATGAGGTTGCCTCTCAGCATTCTTTTCTTCAAACTAGCCAAGCCCAAAGATCCTGGCTGCTCCTCACAGGACATTCCTTCCAGCCCTTTCACAACTTTGTTGCCCTCCTCTGGACACATTTGAGAACCTTCACACAGAATCACAGAATCACAGAATGTCAGGGATGGGAAGGGACCTCAAAAGATCATCTAGTCCAATCCCCCTGCCAGAGCAGGAACACCTANAGTGTTCGACAGGAGGGCGTCAGGGGGGTTTTGAATATCTGCACATCCTTCTTAGATTGTGGAGCTCAGTACTGCACACAGTACTCAAGGTGATGTGGCTCCAATGTTGAATAATCACCTCCAGTCTTGGATAATCACCTGTTTTGAGTGGCTGGTTATGCTGT
>VYZX01034296.1:3583-15807 GCA_013401335.1 Brachypteracias leptosomus
TTTACACTGAAAGTCTGCAAATGAACATTTTTGGGTTTTCAGAGACAATGGACTTTATTAAATATTATTTCATTTTTGTCTGAAATATATTCCTGCCAAAAGACCTAGTTAAACAAATTTGAAGATAACTAATAATCCCTGTTGATGAAAGTGCACAAAGACAAAGAATCTTATATTTCAATTGCTGTCCTCATGAGATAGAAAATATTGGTGATAAAATCCCCTACGCAGCTGCAGAAAAGCTGAATCTTAGGCTTTTTACAGTATTGTTTAATTGCACAATGAGAAAATAAGCAAGTTTAAAAATGTGAGAGAAGTTTTAGGCAAAAAAAAGATAAATTCCACAATTAACTCTAGATCCTGTTCCTGTAAATGTTTGTACATTTAATAAATGTACATCTATAAATTTTTTCTTTATACCAACCACAATAAGTGTATCTGTGAAACAACTTCATTGGCCTGACAGAAGCTGAAGTCACGGTGGAGGTGATGCTAGATGTTTGGGAGGGAAAAACAAGATTCCATTGCACTTGAGCATGACCTAGTGGCTGGTTCATTGAGTGGCATTCATGGTAGAAACAGAAAAGACTACTTGTCTGTTCTCCAAGCGTCAGGGTAATTAAGGTGCATGCAGCTGCTGACTGAGGATTGGATACAGGGAAAAAAAGAGTGGTCAGGAATGAGATGTGTAGAAGAAAGACCCATGATACCACACAAATTGGCCACTTGGGACCCATGTGCCTGGTACTTGGACCCACCAAACGCACTGTACTTTGTGACTAAACAAAATGCTCCAACAGATTTGCACAGGGGATCAAAATCTGTAAACTTTCTCATTCTTTCCAAAGTATTTCATATAAAGTCTGTTTGAACGATATAAAGGCTTAATGGGCTAAAAAAACAGGCTTGGTAGTTCATAGTTAGTATCACTACTAAACCAGAGGTTGCTATTTTTTATATTCTGTATTTAAATTGCACATTATTCCAGTTAGACAACAAGTGGAAACTCTGCTAGTAAAATAAATGATAAAAGAATATATAATCTATATTGTTTACATGTTCAAATCATATCTATAGTTTCTCCAGAAAGACTGTATACTTACTCTTTAGACCTATGAAATAGTTTGCTCAAAGTTAGCCAAACTGTTATTTAACTTGAGTACCTTGGATAAACTACTGGGTATATGAAGGAACAGACATCTGTGCCTATTCAAGCTTTATTGATGCTACTTACACCATAAAAGTTTAATATAATTGCCTTCAATTTGGAAAACATTAGTTTGTCTTTACCATGAAATATCCCACCCAGAGTATACTCTACACGTTCAAGGCAATAAAATACAAAGTTATTTGACCTGTACCAGTCAAACCAAAATGGTAAATGGAAATATGTATTATGTTTGCATTACTAATTTTTAGCTAAATCCCTTGAAATGTAAAACAAACTCATGTTACTGAAGCTGAAACAACTTTAATACTGCTTTGTCAACAGATTCTGAATGCCTGTTGATGATGACCGACAGATAAAGATAAATATTTCCAATATAAAATGTTGTAAGATCCCCATCCTCTTTATCCATGTCCTGTGACATCAAACAGGCTTCTATACCTCTTCATTTTAGTGGTAAAAACACTTAGACCTCCAGTCTTTAAAAAAATTACTTACATGGGCCTTACACTGAGTTACTTAATTGCCCCAGCTACTCCTTGACAGTCATTGAACCACAAAACATTTACCTTGTTTTCCAGATCTGATCCACAACGAAGATGAAAATTTTGGCTCTGATCTACACTTTCATGCATTCTGCTGTCTTCTCCCCTAATGAATCAAGAGAATTTAAAAAAGGAATAAATTTAATGGTTCCATCACACTTGTCTATGTTTCAGCAAGATACAGCCCACCCTCATGTTGACCCTTAGTTCAAAAACTCACAAGCAAAGGGAACAGATATATAATTCTGATGCAAATCATTAAAGCCTCGACCTAGTACTTGGACTGTGAGTTCTGATTTTAGTCTTAGAATTTTCTTTCAGGCTGCCAGAAAAGACTTCACATTAAAGCAGAAAATGTACAATTACAGTGATTGGTATCCTCCTTTTTGAGTAAATGTGTCACTTTAAGAAGGACAGAACACATTGGGAGTGAGTAAATATATTCCAAAAAGAACTAAAATAACATTGTCTTTGGTCCTGATTCCTGAATGGCACATATTGAAAAGTCTGGAAAAAAAAAATGCACTATGTCATCTCCTGTTTAACTAATGAAAAATTATTCTTAGTTGAGATAATTCTTCATAACACCACCCTGCAGAGTTCATAAGTCAAATTTATATGTAGCCTTTTTGGATGAGCAAACTGCACAAGGCTACTTACTGTACACAGGCTGCAAATACGTCAACTGAGGGAAAGGCTACTGCACAAAGCCACATATGAAAGAGGAGAAACCTCTACAACAGGAAGTTGTGGAGCTGCCTGTGGGGTGGAAAGCACATGGAACTCAACTCCTTGCCACCCACACACTCAAATCTTACTGGAGCCAGGTACAGTATCTTGTATGATTTCCTTCTGTGTCAGTGCTTCAGTAACTTTCCTGCACAAGCCTGCAGGCATAAACAGCCTACTCTGTTAATCTGCTTAGGGGATGAAGAGAAAGTGAGGAACGTTTTGTGGTAAGCAATAATGCCTTCCTTTCCCTTCCCTCCCTCTCTCCTTCCTCAACTATCATTTTGTTTTAGTTGGATTTGTTATAATGAAATGGCCAATATTCTTCTGCACAGAACATCCACAGCTATGTAATCGTCAGGAGTTTCCAGGTTTCATACAAACAGAATTAGACAGAACCAATAAATCTGTCTCAGAAAAGGAAGCCCTGAGTACCTGTAGTGACCAGTCTATACTGGCATTTAGCCATTACACAGCTGTTTCTAAGAGAGAGACACCTACACCTGTGTTACCTGTACAGTCCCCTGTATTTTTGCCCAGTTCCTCCAGATCTAAAAAGTATATACTCATTTTCTCTTAGAACTCCCACTTAATTTGCAGTTGGTGGCAGGAATTAAAGCCCACACTGTGCTTTTGCTTGTGCTGGACCCCCCACATCAGCAGTAAGGACAGCCTTTCAACACCTTTTTCACACTCCTTACCAGAAGACATATAAGTTCTTCTGCAGTAAAGCTAAATTAACTGCAGAAGAATCCTGGCGTGTCCACACAAAGTTGAAGAGTTGTGTGGACCGCACAAATAAGAAGAGCACATCAATGCTTCTGTGTAAATGGCTGAGGCCCAGCTAACTTGTTCTACGGACGCCTCAAAACTGATACCTGAGCAAGTTTTTAGCTAGGCAACAGTTGATGCCTTTTTGCTGTAAAAAGACAGTAGGAAAAGGAGGAGGGTGAGAAGAAAGCAACCACAAACGAGCAAAGAACTGTGATTCATGAATGAGAAAACACTGATCTTGGCAGTGCTACAACAGTATTATTTTCACTAGAATGAACTATTCTCAACAATTTCTCCAATATGTTAGATACAAACAAGTTCTCCTTCAGTATTAGGCAGGTATGTCTTCTCTTACCACCTCTTTTTTTTATTTCCAAACCCAAATTTATTGTGGCCAAAAGTTCTCAAAAAGATCCCAGTCTCTATTTGTATTTTAGCTGTGCTTCTCTCCCATGGTATACCAGAGCAGTGACGCAGTATGGGATCTCGTTCCAGAACAATATTTCTTTTTCTCTATCCTTCTCTTTTAATAGTCACTCACCATAGAGAAACTACGAGCATTTAGTGAGTTTCTATGCCAGTAGTACTCAGTTCTGGAAATGAATAAGATTTTCTTTGTCTCTCAATGATATTAGTAACTCAAAGAAATTTTAATGCTTTGACAAACTCATAGTATCCAATAAGATGTTATGGATTACTTAAACCACAAGTGAAACATAACTTCCTGTGGGAGGAAATGTGGCAATTGTTAAACAGTGGTTCGCTTCAGAAACACTCTTAATGTTTAGACAAGGAGCAAAATAAAGAACCAAACTCAGATAAAACTAAAAAGGGGATGCAAAGGGGTGAATCAAACCTGGAGCTCGGCTACAATTAATCCCCCTGCTTTTGTAGATACAGTTTAGTAACTTCATATGATAAAGACAACCTGTCTACGGTTCTGATTAAATCCAAATCAGTTGTTATCTACAGGGATTCAATTCCAGCTGTTTTCAGGGGGGAAACAGAGTATGTCCTTCTAATTGCAACAGCACCGTATTAGGAGACTGACTTTGCTACTGATTCAGATGGTACCTGAAATTAGCATTGCTGCTCATGAGAACAGTGTAGGGGCATCTCCACTTTAAACACAGATTTTGTACAGAAAAATTATGCACTATTTCTTCACTGCCCTGGAAAAAACAATGGTGGTAGCAGAAAACAGCTTCCTGTTGGATATCATGAGTGTGGATCCTGGTTACATTCTGGAGTAGACACAGGACTAGTGGAGAAGTGCTCTTCCACTACTGCTTTAGCTACACCTTCCTCGCTGATGCATTACTAGAAACCAAACTCAAGTTGTGTTAAGGTCTAGCACTGCAAACAGGGTTCAGATTCTTTTGTCAGAAGTGATGGCTTTATCCTCCCTCCCAGGAATGACAGCACTTTAATAGTACTTATTGTTAGAACAAAAAATATACAACTTAGAAAGCTAGCAAAAAATAATCCCAGTAGTTTAATTTTACATACTCAGAAGAGATGAACTGGCATCCTGGCCTATTTTGTGTTATGTCACCTTACAAACAGCTTTATTTTAATACTAATATTTTTGTTAGTTGAAACTCTGAACAAACCAATGCATCACTTATTTTTAAATAACAGCCTTGTTAGCATTTTTTACTATAGCCTTAAGCTTTCTACAATGTCTAAAAAAATGGTTTAAATCCTGACACTGAAAAAAATCTAAATATCAGAATTATGACATTGAAAACTTGTGCTCTTCTAAGATCACACAGAATCATCTGAATTCGTTTCCTGACTACCAGATTTTTGAGATCCTTAGACATCACATAAAGACAGAACTTTTACTGAGGATGAATCTGATGACGTCCTAAGAAGCATGACAAGAAATTGGCTATAATTCATTACACTAAACTATCTGTCAAAGTCTTTTTTCAGTGGATGCAATTCCTACTTATTACTTGAAAAAGCTAGAAACCAGAGAAGCCTTACAACATTTCTTGACAGAAGACAATATTTCTAAAAATATTTTAGTACAGTATAGTGGCGTGAACATTTGGTTTTCACTACAACTTCAGTTAAAGCTCTGTCCCTATCTTTCTCCATATAAATATTATCTCAACATGGAAAATACTAGTGTGTGATGTTTTTGCAAGAAAAGGACATGTTTCAGTCATGGGAAGTTCATAGTTTTAAGCCCAAATCATGTGAATTATTTGAAGCAAGAAAACTCTTCCAAACTACTCTGTGAAGTGCCAGTGAGACTTTGTTTGAATGATGGTCTGTCACATCACGGATCTAAAGCAAATTTTTGAAGTTTTAAAAGATTTGAAGACGACATGGCATGGTTATGGCAGTATATGGCTGTCAGAATATTAGATGAAAATGGGACTAACAAGCTACTACACTTATACAGCTTGACCATTTTTGTTTGTTTTTTATGTAGATATAAGTCTTTTAAGTCTGTTTCTCTGAACAGCGCCAGGAAGTCACACTTGGCAGAGGACAGTTTTGGTGGCAGGGAGTTCAGCAGTGGGAGATTAGCTGAAAGCAGTAAAAGGTCAGAGAAAAAAAACTGTATGGATTAAGAACACAAAGGAATGCACAGAATAAAAACAGGATTTCAAATAGAGATGTCTCCTTGTCTATTAGTGAATTTACATGGTCCCTATCACCCTAAGATCCCCAATGCTGGAAATGAGAGGTAAAAAATGAAAAAGCAAATACTGCCTGCTGTGTCTCCGAGATAGTGCTACATCACCTGTAAAACTACTAGTTGAGATTTTGTGCTTTTTACATAGACTAATGAGAAAATGACTGAATGTTTTAACCGAAAATCAGATCCTTAAAGTATGGGTTCTCAGAATTTTGGCTAAAGTCTCACAATGTTGTACAACAACAATCTACCACATATTTTCCTGGCTACCTAACAGTCAAACAAATGGTAATACTTTATATCACAGCAATTTAGCATTTTGCATTGCTGAACAATAATCATAGGAGAGAAAGTATGTCATAAAGCTTGAAAAGGAGTTTTATTGTCTAGCTTCCATAGTATATTTAAGACAGAAATCGCACTGGAAATTTCTGAAGAGTAGTAGAGTTAGTATCACTATGCACAGTAAGTGTGTGAAGCACGTGAGTAAATTTAATGAAGCAGAAACACACACAAAAACCTACAGACTCAAAAAACGATCTTATTTTCCATGTAAAGCTAATTAGCCACTTCCTCCTACTCCATATGCAAAACCCTCTGATAATGAAAGTCCACTCAAGCAGCATCTTGGATTAAAATTTTACGTATGTTTCTATGTATCAAGTAAAATACACTGCACAGCACCACATGCCAAGTTCATATTATCGTGGGTTGATGCTGGCTGGATGCCAGGGTCCCATTGAAGCTGCTCTATCACTCCCCTCCTCAGCTGGACAGGAGAAAATATAACAAAAGGCTCATGGATTGAGATAAAGACAGAGAGAGATCACTCACCAATTACCGTAATGGTCAGAACAGACTCATCTTGAGGAAAATCAATTTATTACCAGTCAAATTAGAGAAGGGCAGTGAGAAACAAAACTAAATCTTAAAAACACCTTCTTCCCAAGCTTAACTTCGCTCCCAATTTTCTCTACTTCCTCGCACTGAGCAGCACAGGAAGATAGAGAATGGGAGTTGTGATCAGTCCATCACACATCAAAATTGTTACTTTGGATATACTTTTAGTCATATGATAGAAAATGGACCAAGGGACACTCAGGAAATGCAAGGGCTAGCTTGTACTTGCTCCTGGGATGGTACTGAAAAATCACTTAGAGATGAGGTGGAAGCTGTTTACATGAATTATTCTGGGCATCAAAACCTGGTCATTCAGGAGACTAGAGAGAGTTTCAGCTTTTGAGAAATGTCTAATATACTGCTTGTGTAACACCAGGTCAGCAATGTTCAACTCTTTTCAAGTAGTAACAAAAAGACTGGAGACTCTAGCCCTAGATTATAGATAGAAACATAGGAATAAACATTCCCATTCAGAAGCTCTTGGGGACCAAAGAAACACTTTGACAAATGTAATAAAGATAGCAAAAGTATCCCTGTTTCAGTTCTTTCTCTCTCCATGCATCTACATCCCAGAAGTTTTTTTAATTACTGGCCTTTAAGGTCTAAATATTTGTCAGCTTTCTTGCACTGAAGCTATTCCATCTTGCATTAAAAATTAATTATTTAGTAAAGAAAAAATACTTCTACAATCCTAGAGCCTATGGAAATGATTCCCATCCTACCATGCCAATGATGGTGTCAGTTCTCAGGCCTGGCAGTGCTGTGCTGGTTCAGCCATGATCATTTAATGCTGCCATCAGTTGCCTGATCACACAGGCCAATGCTGAACTCAGCAACATCCCCTCAGAAGTCTTCTTTCAAACAATCCTGTCACAGGTTCCTGAAGGCCCAGCTCCTCCGCTACCCACTGCGATGCCAGCATCACCTGCTGGACACAACAGACAGAGATGGCTCCCTTAGTGGCCCTTTACATGGAAGGACACCACCAAGAGAGCTCAACAAAATACAACCAGCCCCAACAGAAACCACACCCAACAGGAAGCTCCTCTGACTGATCAGCTCCTGGTTGATATAGCCCCGGACTTGCCCACCATTCCAGCCACAACCACCTGGGTGAGGGTGGAGCCACAGAGACACAGGTGGGCCAGGTTCTGCCTCTGGAACCTGAACCCAATAGGGAAACAAAACATTTTGCTGGGTTGTGACTCATCCACAGGTCAACTCCAACTTGGGGCCCACAACTCAGGCCTCAGCAGACAGGACAGAGAGAGCAACGCCTGTTTTACAAATCCTGATGGGATATTAGCATGAACAATGTAGCTGTTCATTTAGGACAGTCAAGACTAAAACAATTCTAGACTTGAACAGAGCATCTATGCAGAAGATTTTAGAAGGGAAAACTGAAGCAGCTATGGGCATTACACAGGCAGCAGTAGCAAAAGCTAAAGGTTTTGCTTATAGAAACTTCACATCTAGTTAACAAAAGTGAGTTGCCCACACCATAAGACCATAGGAAAACAAATGTCTTCCTGGGTCAGAGAATGGTCCACCCAGCCCACTGTCCTGTTTTCAACAGTGGCAGCAGCAGATGATATTTTGGGAGAGTACTCAAGCTTGGCCCTTGTCTACAGGCACCTTTTTTAAGGTCTTATTTTAATGGCATTGTCAATATTGCATGCTGTTGCTACACATGCTTATTTATTAACTATCAAGAAGTTTGAAAGAAACCATACATGATTATACAATACAGATTAATTTGCAATATAAAGAAAAAATATTTCTCCAGGTGTTTCCATTAAGACTCAGTGTGAGCAAAAATTAGCCTGAAAAATGAAAAATCAAAACAAAGATGAATCTGACAACATATATTTGATAAACAGCTACGTTAAAGCACCAGGAACAGTTTAATAAATTCTGAGTCATAAAGATAGATTTAAGTTCTGAATAAATAAATCAAAACATCAATTTGGATCAGTGTTTGATCAGCATTTTTATACATTGCTTCCATTTTACAAATGCTGCTAAAGTACAATGGAATTTCAGATGCTCTCCACATTGACTTAACTCATCTGTTATGGAAACCAATTGGGAATTCTTTTGAATGTCCCACTTACAAGAGAACAATTTCACCAGCCCATCCTTGTCTCCAAAAGCCAGAGTTCCAGTGCAGTAGCTTGCTGTTACAATTTAAATATTTCCATAAAACCAAATGTCAGAGGATTTTCTGACAGAAGAATATGTAGTGAAAATTGAAAACATGTTATAAACAGACCAAACTGCTGAATAATTAAGATTTTCAAGAAGGCAGCTTGCAGGCTAGTCAGCATTTTAAAGATGCAGAAATAATAAATAATGGGATTGTTCGTGTAATTGCTTCCCAGTAAATACAAATCTGTTAACACAGATCCAACTGACAGAGATCCAACATTTTATGACTTTTCTAAATCCAGATTTCTTAGTCTGTGATTCCATTTGCTTTATCAAAAAAAACAGTACAATATGAAAATAGTCTATCAAGGTGAAGTTTTAAGAGTATGAAATGATCAGAATACTGTGGAACTTCTTGCTGCACAGAGTACCAAGTGCAGGTGGCTAAGAATGAAGATATAGAACATTTCTCAACTAATTCTCATTATATATTAATAGAAACCATTCACTTTTATGTTCTATCTCTGCAAAAGACAGATGGACTCTTCCTGGTCTGATCATGCAAGTCCAAACTCAGTGAGCTCAGCTGAATCAGAAACCTGGAGTTGAAGAATACTATTTGCTACATGGTGTAATATATAGAAATACTTCAGGCTTTCTCACTACTTTTGAGTTGCATTCTACCCCTGAGAATCTTTGTCTACCTCAGTGGTGGTTTTCACTCAGCTGAACTGTAGCAAGATGGTATTTTAGGATTTGTTTGATCTGACTAATTTCACTATCTTGCTGTTGGCAATAAATCAAGATCATCCTTAAGATGCTGGTAACACATGGATTCATTCGATTGCATTATTTTGAAGACTGAACTTTAATAAATTAAAGTTCTAATGGAATTGTAGGAATGGAAAATAATGATCAAAGTTTAAAAATATAAATTGGCTTCTTGTTTTAACCTGGCTAGAGCCCATCCTTACACCTTTGCTCGGTTCATCTGGACAACAGCTGTCAGTCAATGCACTGCAAACATATAGGAACTTAACTTATTGCTGATATAAACTACCAAATAATTTTTTTTCTCTGGAATAAAAAGTGATATATGCAGAGTACTCCAGGGATGAACTGACTGCAAATTCTAAAAACTAATGACTTCCTTGAAGATGCTCCCGTAATTTCAGTGAACATAAACCCTGGAACAATTTTTAAACCTCTGTAGTGCACTTTTAACTTTCTTTTTCCAAGCATAAGTTCATACATAAGAATAAATAGTTAGCAGTTCTCATGTTCTTTAAACATTTAAAATAGACAAGGGTTATAATTTCATTGCCCTAAATTTTAACTGATGGGGCTGATGTTGTTCGGGTGAGTAATTTGAACATACTACTGTGCATAGCACTTTACTCTGAAAATACAGACAGAAATGAAAAGCATAGAAGAGCTTAATCCTGCCATTTTATTAAGGCTATGAAATAACACAAAAATTATGACTGCAAGCTGCTGCAAGAGTAGGCCATAAAATGCCTGTCATCTCACCACATTACTTACCACACATCTCAGGAGATGCGTTACACTTACAATAACCTGTCCCTTAGCAGTACAACCTCCTTATATCACATATTCCTCCAAAGCAAGGTCTGATCAAGTGCAATTGCTATTTCTTTCTGTGAGGTGATTTGGAATTAGTCCTGTACTTAAATGTGAAGCCACTAGAGTAAATATCATCAAAAGGTTCATGTACTGAATGTATTAATCACAGAATTCAGGGGAGTTTTATAAATCAAACTCCTCAACCACGCCATGTATGTCTCCTAGGGACGTTGTAAAGCTGGTCACTTTTGTCTCTTTATCCATCTCTGACAAGTAAGCAGCAACTTGTCACTTTGTAGGTCTAGAACCTTATCTGTTAATGTTCTTCACACCCAGGACCATTATCATATTGACCATGGCTGTATCTGTTGAAGCAGCTTGTTCCTCTGACTATTTTTATTGTGTCTGGCACTTCAGAAGGTATTTCATCAAATAATATTTATAACGCGCTTAGATATGTAAGTAGCAACCATGTAAATACAACTAATTTTCTTTCTTCCACCTTTAGTTCTTACTTCTTGAGCTACTAAATCCCTTTAAGAGTTTATAGGAGTAATCATGTACAGGATCTGTTCTTTACTTGGTAACCATATGGTCGATAGATCAAAACTGCAAACAAACAAACTTTGTATATCAAAACTCGTGTTTTTCAAGCAAGAAAACATGCAGGTACATACTGCTGTTAAAAATAACTTTGTGCAAACCATGACAATATATAACAAAGCACATAGCAGAAAAACACAGCACCCAGCCAGACCCAAGAAACGCTGGAAGTACTCTGAAATACCCACCTTAAGTACTTTTACATGGACCACCCATTTAAATACTTCACACATGTTTTTGAAAAGGGGTTGGTGAAGAATCAAAGGAAAATTATTCTAAGTATTAACGGTCACATAATAAGAAAGAATGTTCTCATGAACAGTGATACGCCTTTGAAAGATGAGTGAGGAAAGAAAGAAGAAACTGCAATAAGTCCACAGTGCAAGCTGAGAGTAGCATGGACGTAGCATTTTCTCTTGCTACTGAGCAATGAAGAACAAGAATTTCTGCATCTCCTGGACCTCTCTGAGGATCAGAAGAATGACATCAGAGCATTTCCTCATTTGCATGTATTCTTTCAAGTTACCTGTGCATAGTAAAGAGGGGGAAAACCCTGTTTCATCTCCTTGACATGACAAAAGCTAAATCAAAATGCATATATGATTGGTAAAAAATATTCAGATCTACCAAATTGTGCTGACACAAGGAAACAAAACGTATAATTTCATTTTAAAAAATATTTTCTTACTAACTTTCAATACTTTCACAACTTGCCTTTAAAACCAACAGCATGCATCAGCAACAGCAAGAACCCTTTTTCTACAGTGGTCATCTATTGCCTCCACACGAATGCACGCAGCATGGGCAACAAACAGGAGGAACTGGAAGCTACTGTGCTACAGGAAGGCTTTGACATAGTGGCTATTACTGAAACCTGGTGGGATGAATCCTATGACTGGAGTGTGGCTATCAAAGGCTACAGGCTATTTAGAAGAGACAGGCGTGGAAGAAGGGGTGGAGGTGTTGCCCTCTATGTTAACGAATGGATAAACTGTGAAGAGTTGTCCCTGAAGAATAGCCAAGATTGAGAGTGAGAATTAGGGATCACAACAACAAAGGGAGCCTTGTGGTTGGTGTCTACTACAGGCCACCTGATCAAGGGGAGGCCATTGATGAA
>VYZX01034296.1:16852-30590 GCA_013401335.1 Brachypteracias leptosomus
CAGCCCAGAAGGCCAATCACATCCTGGGCTGCATCAAAAGAACTGTGGCCAGCAGATCAAGAGAGGTGATTCTGCTCCTCTACTCTGCCCTGGTGAGACCTCACCTGGAGTATTGCATCCAGTTCTGGAGCCCCCAGCACAAGGAGGATGTGGACACATTGGAGCGTGTCCAGAGAAGGGCCACTGAAATGATCAGGGGAATGGAGCATCTCTCGTATGAAGACAGGCTGAGGGAGTTGGCTGTTCAGCCTGGAGAAGAGAAGGCTCCAGGGGGGACCTTATAACAATCTACCAGTATCTGAAGGGGGCCTACATAAAGGCGGGGGAAGGTCTATTCAGAAGGGTTTTTAACGATAGGACCAGGAGTAATGGTTTTAAGCTAGGAAAGGATAGATTTTCAAGGTCAGGCTTGATGGGGCTTTGAGTGGCCTGACCTAGGTAGAGATGTCCCTGCTTGTGTAGGGAGGTTGGACAAGATGACCTCTAGATGTCCCTTCCAGCCTAAAACATTCTATGATTCTATGATTAGATAAACTGATAGGAAAGCTGGAATGATTTATTAGCAACATCGCCTTGATATTTAGTCAGAGTGATATCATACTTTTAATAAGATTTTCCTTTGGTTCCAAACTCCTATTATTCATTATAAAGGCATTCCAGCAGAGATTAACATCACACTCCATATCAATTGCTAATCTAAAGTCTGCCTGACAGTGATTGGCTCAGGATTTCAAAACTCATCTTAATAGTGAATACTAAACATACTGAGATCATGATATTTTTTTCCTACAAGACAATTATTCATGGAGTTTTCCTACAAGATAAGGATTCGTAGAGTATCTCCTTTATCAACACAAGGAAACAGATGAAAAGAGTTATGTATGTTGGTAAACATTAATGGATATAGGCTTCTAATTATATTTATGTCTCTCCAGAAGTGTTTCATTACCAAAAAAATTACTAAAATTGGGTGTAGTAAAGCCATCCATCTCCTTCCTGGTACCATGTATCCTGGTTAAGACTGACAATTTTTCAGGACTATTTTTGAGGAATTTTGTCTCCCCAAAGAATCAGTTGTCAGTGATGAATTCAATATCCAAAATTAAGTGTTTGTTTTAACGTAAAAGTTATTTCATCTCTAATTTGCATATTTTGCTATGTCTTTTTAGCTGCCAAATTTATAACAAAGTGATAAATAGAGCCTCCTAAGGGATTTATTTCAATTAAGCTTGGCTTCAGGGTGGTCCTTATTTCAGTCAAAACTAGAAAATTGATGCTTGATTTCCAAAGCGAAAGCCACACCAAGCTGCACAGAAATAATTCATTCTAACATTTTCCAGAGTTTCAATGATGTGCGTTCTTGGTATGTTCCACATTTTATTAATTGTTTATGTATTTAGTACTGTATTTCCAACAGTCTATTAAAAAAACCTTTAAATGTGGCTATAAGAAACAGTACAGCTGACACATCCTTCCATTTTTCTTCTAAGAAAAATTCTTTCAATAATACTTCTTTTATGCTAATATGATGTTTTTGTCAAAATAAGCTATTACAGTATACTATAAAACATTCAAACCATTAATGTAAATACAATGAGAATAAACCATTAAAACTTTTTTTCAGTCAGAATATAGGAAATATGCTTTAGTATTTAAATGCAAAGAAAAATCACAAAGACTTTTCCAGCTTATCTTAAAATGCAACATTACATTTCACAAAAATGTTTTCAAGCAAACATCATGGGTTTCTCATGAGTTGTGATGTTTCTGAATACCTTATTTACGTCATATTTGTCACTGAGGTAGGTATCAAAAATTACCCTCCCCATTTTCTTCCAGTACAACATTTACAAATCTGTTGAATGTTTTCCTCTCATCTGAAAGTATCAATGCAGTAAAAATTACATTTGATTGGCCTCTCCATTCACAATTGCACTGCAAGTGTATTGGTAACAGTTGAGACATATTAATGCCTCTTCTCATGTCAAGTAAACATATTTAATCTCAGCCATTAAATTTGCAAAAGAGTCTCACTTGTCACCTGCAAGCACTTGGTACAGGAAATTAATCTTAAAATATAAATTTGTCCTTCTCTAGAAAATAGTCAAGTCACTTCTTCCTCAAAACGTAGAACACAACTGGCCACTGGATTTCTTCCATGTTTTGATACATACAGTATGTGTTGCTGAAATCTACCCTTCATCTACTCTGGTAGGTCTGTATATATATTTTATTTGAATGTTTGAAGTTGCATGTATACTTCTATTTGAGCCCAGAGGTTGTACGTTCTTTTGGGCCAACTTTTCTAATATGAAATACAGATGTTCAGCACTTTCAGAGAACTATTCCTAGCCCCCTTGTAGACAGATCCAAAATGCTAGCAGATACAAAGGGGCTAAGACAATAGCATACAAAATTATAACTTACACAAAGAGTTATTCCTATCGCCATATATAGCTTTAGCAGATCATAGAAAATACTCAGCAGAGTCGCAGAAATATTTTTGAAGATATACATAGGCACAGCAGCGGGATGGGACTAGATGATCTTCAGAGGTCCCTTCCAATCCTTACCACTCTATGAGTCTGTATGTTGTGTATATACATACTTATTTTGGACATAAAATACATTTGCTTTTTGGCAGCTGTTTTTCTAGTTATCAATTCATACCTTAAATGCTCTCTGCTTATTGGCACAATTATTGTACACCCTGGGGGAGGGGGAACACAATTTCTGTCTCCTGCATAATTACATCTGTACACATCTCAAAGGGACTTTCAGAATTATCAGTGATTCTCATGTAGGTCACAGAACATAACAAAACAAAGTGGCCATTTCTGTTCCTGTGCTGACATCTCTTCATTCTTTGCAATAAAGACATTTAATTCTATAGCTTTAATATTCTGCCTCCTTTGAACAATTATATTGGCTTCAATAGAAGGCTTGACAACACGATTAAAGCTATAGTGATCAAAATGTCTCTTCTCTTTTTTTCTTAACACTTTTAGATTAAATTTGTTGAAGTTAGCACCATGTTGCACACTAGGAACACCTGTGTACAAATGCTCCTGCCTGGACTACAGACTGAAACCATAGAAGTACAATCAGATAATTACGTTGCTGAATGCCATCATTCATAGAAACGACTGATTTTACTTCCAACTTGCCATCCACAAAACTACATGTTGCATTTCAAAGAAATCATGCCCGTTCTGTTTAGATGCCAGTGTCCTAGAAAGTACTGCTAAGTTTTCAGGGACAGGACTAAAACAGAATTGCAGCATTTACTGATGTCAAAAGCTTGTCATTATCAGTGTATGCCTTGCCACAGTTTGTAGAGCAATAAGCCAAACTGTTTATAATGTAACAAAATAAACATTTAGCTTAATTTTTATCAATTGAAATAGTGTCTCCCACTATCTTAAATAATTTGGTTTGTCACATAATACTTTTTCTGAAAGCAAGTATTAAAGATTTTAACACTGACACTAAAAGAGCATTCTTATTAAAATGAAAGAAACAAACTAAAAATCATAACATGAGGATCTAGAGTAAAAGATTAAAAACTCTTGATTTTTTCTGATGTTGTAATTGTGTTGCTTTAGTAAGTGTCTTATTCAAAGTAATCAAGTCTACTAGACCAGAATAGAGAAGCAGGCTTCAAGAAGTATTACTTACTATTTGACATGACTATATATCAAGCTCCTGAATGCTGGAGAAATATTGTCTCATCATGTACATCAGTAATTGTCAATTACATGACATTACAACAGTATTTTCCATCAGTTCCATTTCAGCCAAAAGAAACAAGCAAAACAAGCATTACTTTTCAGATAAAAATCAAAACAGTACCAGTGTGTCCTATGACACTCACAGAGAAGGTCCAGGCATATGCTGAAGAATGAAGGATGTTACCCTTATGTCTCGAAACTAATTCTGAACAAAATAAGCCTTTTCAGTTGTTAGTTCCCATCCCAGAGCCCAGCCTCATAGAATTGAAGTCAATTTTGCTAGTCATCAGCTTAACTGATTATCATGCCTGAAATATGACTTAAAATATTTTTCATGTCCTAGTTCCAAATAAACCATATGGGACGTTCAATTCTAGGATAAATACACCAGAGGCGGGAAAAAAATCCAAACATACTACAGACAACTGCAATGAAGGGGAGCAATATTCTTCTGGTACTTTCAGTGAGTGTGCCAGAAACACTGGTTGAGCACATTAGCTTTTACTCTCCAAGTGTTTCTGTTCCAGCATTTAATGGGGATGAGTCAGTCACAAATGGCTGTAGTGAGCTTTCTTCTTACTTTAGGTCCTACCAGCACTGCTGCACTGTGTGGTATGAGATATTAAGAGCTGGTAGAGTTACAAGGTCACCTCATCCAGCCCTTGCCCATTCAGAATTGTTTTTTCCTTTTCATTTCTACTCTGTCATGTGGAGATTGAAGCAATAGGATTCCTCCTAATTCCTATGGAAATTTATTCTATAGGCTCCTAGGAAGCATTTTATTTTCTCCTTGATATTTTCACCTTTCATGTATTCAATTCTACCAGACGTTGTCACATTAACTGTTGAAAGTGCTACAAAACATTTTTTCTAAATATCTTCCATAGTTACTTTGCATAACATGCAAGTTCTACTGAATGCAACCACATCAGGATTCTCTTTCTGGATGATGAAAGCATTAGGGAAGCAGGTAGGAACAACTCTCTAAATACCTCTCTCACTGCACATTACATGTACAGTCAGGAGCAAGAGTGTTGACCTTACGAACTCTGCCAAGTATCTGCCTCATCCATACCCCAAACTGCATCAAACCAGTTACAACTACTGGTTATACAGGAGAGGTAATGGGGTGTCCTGTGTCTTAGGTCACTGGGCCTGAAATGCCATAACTGAAAAGTATCCTATGTTCTAACTGTACAGTTAGGATTTAAATCAATGATTTAAACACAATAATGATTTATGTGCTTGGACAGTCTTTCAAGACAGCAGGACAGTTCTTAAGTGCCCTGTTTTCTCCACCCGCAATTTATTTCCCGCTTTTCCAGTTCCAAGATGATCATCACCAGAGTCTGATTCCCAGGCTGTTTCACTAGTCAGCTCGGAGAGTCATAGCCCACCACTACTTCTGAGCAGAGCCACGGACTTTCTTGATTCTCCCTCGCCCTTCTTGCTCTGGATTCTGCTGTTCATTCCCTGTAGTAATTCCATGTGAACAGGGGGATTAGGTAGTGAGCTCTGAGAGGAAACAAGCAGAACTCTGGTGTACATGCAGCCATTCTCATAAGGAGATTCTGGAAATGTACTTCCTCATATACAAACTCCTATGAACATCCTTCACAAACACCACCAATAAGATGACTAAAATGAAGGTCTATATAGGAGTCTGTCCAATAACAATGACAGAAAACTGAGACTGGTCACTTCATAGCCAAATATGCCATTTTGCTGATTACTCCAGGATCACAAAATTCATGTAGGAGAGTCAAATATTTAGGGCCAGCTGGTCCTGCTAATTACACACTTCGTGACAATCATCAGAAATGTCAAGGACTTCAAAAAGTGTCACAGGAACTTAGTCTACTTGGCTGGGTGCCATAGGACATAGTACACTAAGAAGGAGCAAATAGCACAGCCTGACTGGAAAGAGGTAACCGCCTTCGAACCAGAGATTTACAGTGCTGTGTAAAGCTCATTATGATGAGTAGAGTCCAGAAATTGAATTCTTCATACCATTGAATTGAAGACTGTGTAAGAAAAAGCTTGAGGCTATAGATCTGGAGGTTTCCCATGTTAGATACTCCTTTTCTCTCAGGTAGCAACAGAAATATCTCCAAAACAACATGGGTGTAGGTAGCTGTAGTGGGTCTGGCTGAGCTGATTTTCCCCATACAGCCCTCATACTGCAGTACTGGGAGCTAGAGGGTGTTGGTAACACTCCCGTGTCATGACTAGCAGTGCTCACACAGCACGTAGTTTGGCCTATTTCATGTAATCCAAAAAGATTTAAGCTAACAAATAACAACAGCTTCCCTAGCATGACCATTGCCTCCTCCCATTCATTTCCAGGAAAGTGGGTGTTTAGCATCTTATTGTGAAGAAGAGTTCTGGTGGATGGTATGTTCAGATAATCTATGTTCAGGATAAGCCACAGAAGCCTGAGAAACTATAAGCTACCTGAGAAGGAATTATTTTGCTACCTGAGAGCTGAAAAATAGAGTAGCAGAATAGCTGGAAATGTCTGCTGCCTGGAGAGCACTAATGAAGATGTCAGCTGTTAGACAACTGTCCTTGGCTCAAGAGTATCTGAAGGCTGGGCTGGAACCAGAGTGTACACAGATTCCAGAAACTTGACATAGGTATGTAAACTTGAGGTTGGTATCAGAGATGGTAACTATAGTCATACTGTATGTTCCTTATCAGCTGATGAAGGCACTGCTGGGATTAATGGAGTTTTCTGATATTTATGCAGGTCCTGCTACATGTCCATATCATCCTCAAAATGTTGCCTTTACTGAAAATTCTTGTTTGGTCAGTTTTCCAAATCCCCAAGGAATTTGATTTGTCCCTCTTACTATTTACTAGCTTTTTTAATTCTCCAAGTATCCTACAGGCCATGGATTGGTCAATGGACTGAGAGGCTGTGCAGTTAAAGGAGCCAGAGAACTTGGATGGAGGTGACCAAAGACAACACAGAACTGAGGGTGGGCTTGTTCCACAACTAAGCACTGCATAGCCTCAGTCTGCTCAGTAATTCTTTTCTATTCAAGCCTCCCCCATGGGGCCGAGAAAGCTGGAGTAGGTGGCCTGATGGTCCTCTGCCAAGCTTCTTTCCCCAGCTCCTCCAAATGACCAGACATAACTAAGGGAAAACATACTTACCAAGTCTGCTTTCCCCTACATGGTTCACCCACTGACCTCCCCTGTCCTATACCTCTAACCTCAGTTTAGCTGTTCTTGTATCCAGTTTCAAGTCAGCCCTACCACCCTACTTGTCCCTTGCGTGGTCCCCCTCAGGTCCCTGATAAATCTATTGCTATTTCCCAGTCTATCCCATCTCTCCTAACACATGCCTTCTGTGCCTCTGCTCCAACTGTCTGCTAACCCAAAGGCCTGGATGAGCATGAGGGAATAATGGCTTTTATACTGGTGGGCAAGCCTTGTTCCCAGTTTGGGAGCCTTGGTTCTGATCTTCCTGGGTGGGCTAGTCATGACCCTGTCTTGACAAGAATTAAGGACTTTCCACATGAGTTGGGCAATATTTAGGCACGCGGCATGAGGGAAATGAATCAAAACAGGGATGGGTGGAGGACAGAAGGCTAAGTTGGCAGGAGAGAATCATATGAATGTGAGAAAAGCAACTCAGAAGGCCAGAGAACTTTAAAAATCTAATTCTGGATGGCTATCAGACAAGTAGTGCATCCTTGGGAAGCAGGGTTAAGGAAAAGAGGAGAAAAGAAGGCAGATGACATGGTCAGCAAGACTTAGCTACCGACCTTCACATAACTAGCTAAATGAGAATTCTGAGAGCAATTTCAAGAATTTTTGCCAGGAAAACAAATTACTCACCCAGCTATATTGAAAATACATAATCTTATCTTTTAAAACATTCTGTAGCCTAGTCTCTTTACTGCACTCTCCAAGGTTTCTGGAAATTTGGTGCTTAGAAGTAAGCTGCAGTTTTCTGGTATAAATAAATACTATAATCTCCCTACGTCCATGAAGATAAATTCAATGTAGAAATTAACTATTTGTGATAACATCCATAATGCATTTATCTCAGTAAGGACTTCCATTATGACCAAGGGACTAATTTTAAACTTAATCAGTGAAAAGCAAATTAAGCATTTCCATCAGAAACTGGAATTTAAGAGAATTACAGCATGTTATTTCATCAAGACACCGTAGTAATACTGTGTAAGTTTTCTGACCACTAATAGCCAAATAAAATAAACTTTTAAAATATTTTTTCAAACAGTAAGCCATGTTATACACCATATTTATGAAATGTTTTGTTACTAGTTTCAAATAAATACATTTAAGATCATTTCACTGGTTTATGGATATTCAGTGAAGATCTTTTTCCTTGGCAAAATCCTCACTATTTCTCTTTCAGCCATTCAATTTCAATCATGTTAGCATCAAACAGGAATCGATCCATCTTACACCAAAAACATGGTAATTTTTCTATGGACTCTTAAGAGAACTGGATTAGGCCCACAGAGTAGAAATATTCTCTCTTCACTCCATGATACAGTTTATAAACTTCAAAGCTGAATTTTCTGTTTTCTACAAGCACTTCCATTGATTATGCAGTACCCATTTACAACTTGCTAGTTCATTTTTTATTTCTCCATCCTCTTTAGAGTATGCTATTCATCACAATTCAGGCACAGTTTCACAAGTAGTTCATTTCACAATCCACGTCCACGTTGTCACCAAAAGGGAAAGTTCTCCCTATTTACTTAAGCCCTTGGCCCTTCCTTTGTGCCAGCACTGGATTGCTGGGATCAGATGGCTTGACTTTATTCAGCTGAAAACTACCAAAATTAATTAATTAGTTTTCGTGCAGATCAGCTCTCTGATCCAACCAATTGCACAGCTGCATGACTGTTGGTGCCAGCAGAAGAAAGGCATTATAACCCATTGCCTGGAGCAGAGAAGTGGTGGGGCAGTAGCTGAATAGACTTAAACTGGTTTACACCAATTGTGAAACTGCAGCCTTAAAATCACATGTAACTTAATTGAACATACTGATCAGCACCTTCTTTAATTAAAGCGATAATAAATAAAATGGGAGTGAACATTGATCCAAACAAAAGAGCACTCTGAATACTAAATAGTTGATTAAATAGTTGTTAATGTGACAGGGAAAAGCTGTACAAACTAGACATGAACACATGACTTCATGAAGCACTATATCATTTGTTTATTAAAATGTCTACTATTCTATATTCATCTTTACTTTAGGATCTTACTGAAAAAGGCAGCTTTTAAATACATTTTTGCTCCTCAGCTATTTTTCTGCTTCACAAATATTAACATTTATACCTTCTTATTAATACCTACCTAACAAAAATACCAGGATTGGCTTTTCATCACACAATGAAACTGCTGAAATAAATTTTATCCTTATGTCAAGTCACTTCTCTTAAAAAAATAATTGTTAGAGTTACTACGCACATACCAGCTATATCTTTAAAAAAAAAAAAATCGGATATCTATTTTGATCAATCCAATAATAATTCATATATTCATGAACAAGTTTCATCTACATCCTCACTGTTCATATCTTTTGCTTTATTCGTTTCCATAATTTTTAGCCCCTAACAGGTAAATATAAATGGATGTTGCATATGTGAAACAAGAAAGACATGTCAGGTAATGTACTACTCATATCTGTTTGAACTATTTTGCTTCTGAAAGAAAAAAATAGGTTCAAACTCTCTTTTTCAATCCCTGTCGTCTTAACTATATGATGCTCAGCACAAATCATTTCCTGGGATTCACTACTGCCTGTTGTTGACGACCCTCAGCTCCGGACCACCAGTTTCAGTTAGTCAATAATTTTAAGTCAGCAGTGCAAGATGTTATTGAAGAGCTTGGCTGAAAAATCAAAGTGAATTTTCTCAAAGAATACTGAAGATTATTGTCAGCTATTACATACTGCTAGGAAGAAGTTTGTCCCAATATACTGATGCGGTTAAGAAATCACAAGCTTCCTTCCCTCAGTTATCATATTCTTAGCTATTGCAGCAAGAACTTTGTCTTGTTTATTCCTCCCACAGATCCTCTAGACCACACTACCTAAAATACTTAAAATCACAAAACTACTTTACTGTAAATGACATCCTTCTACTCTGCCTAATTCCTGTACAGATCCATCAAACTTGCACTGATATCAGCATATTGCAGTCACGAATCAAAAGAAAAAAAGCCAAGCAAAAAAAACAAACCAGAAAATAGTCAGGTATTCTGGCTATAGTTTTTCCATTTCACCTTAAAATGTCAGAAGTCATTTGTCACTCTTACTGAATTACCTCATGTATGTTCAAAGTCCGCCAAGTCCTTTTCACTATTATTCCCTTCAACCTTTTGATGTGATGACTAATCTGCTGCAGAACTACATGATGTAACACAATGGTTAAAAATAGTAAGGAGTATCTTTTCTTTCTTTTATTGCCAGTCATTTCTGGAGTCTTTCATGAACTTCACATAAGTTTCTGTCCTTATAAAACTTTAAGCAGCTTTATGTCCTTCAGTAACACTTATACATCAATTTGCTCACTTCTATTGCATATATATGAATGCATACATATGATTATACACACAAAAAAATTTAAAGAATATTAAGACTACAACTTTAAGCACTGAAAAGTTAAGAAATACTGGAACTAGTGTTTTTGGTGAAACCCTACTTAAAATATTAAGAGTGGCAAAGACCTTTAAAAAATCTCTGAAAAAATGAATGTATCTGCTTTGGACAAGGGTTTCAAATGTCTGCAATAAGTAGGGCTTGGGGCTATGCATGATAAGGGCAAAGCAATATATTAATAACTGCTCATTAAGTGTAACCTGCGTGAGGTAGGAATTCTGTGGAAAAATAGTGTAATCTCATAATTAAATGTAAACATATGAGGGACCAAGTTTACTCTGTCAAAACCTCCCAGGCTTTTTCTCCTTCATTCTCCCTATTATCACAGCTCTGTTATCCCCACTGCCCACCCCTCTCTTGTTCTTGTCCCAATCCCTTCCTCCTATTTACATATGTCTGCCTTTTTCCCCTCTACATTCCACAAAGGCAACTCCTCCTCTATGTTTCCATTGGGGCAACAAACAGCATGTGCAAAACAGATTCCATGTTCTGTTCCAGCGACTGGACCTAGATCCAATCCAGTTTAAAACAGCGCAGGGACGTATGTGTAAAGGCAAGAGTTCAGTTCGAGGTTATTAAATCTAAAGAATAACTGAAAACTTGATTTTGTCATATGTTGAACTGAGCAACTTCAGTAATATACAACATTATCAGCTTGCCTACAAGCACAGAAGTCATGCCTTGGTATGTGTTTGTTCTGAGCACCATCAAACAAAATGTGTGAGATCATGTAATTAAACATGGTGCATACATAAAAGCTCCAATCAAGCTGCACAGGTCGTGCTAATATATTAGGTTCTATTATTTGGCTGCTGAATTTAACAACACAAACAGTGTTCTTTTAACATAAGATTGTGTGTGTACGTGCCTGGGTTTGTATGTGATTTATTTTACAATAAAATTGATCTATGCCCTTGATATGCAGGAGGTTTGATTCTCTTCTCATACTGCTTTATACTGCAAAACTGCTTTGATTTCAGTGAAGTTATTTCTGAAGCACGCTAATCTGACAGTAAATTATTGCTTTCTTTTCATACAGATAAATACCTGCACACATATATCAGGTTTTATACATGCACTTATATTTATACATGTACCTGCATACTCAAACATTACAACAAAGAGAGTGTACAAAGCAATTTATGTCTACTACGCTTTATGTATGTTTGACTACATTTGTTCTATTGTGTTTTCTGGAATATTATCCTACTAAGATCCTATTCGAGCTTGCTGCCAGAAAATTTCAGTTCAGCACTAAACCAAAAGCTAAACTAAGGCAATAAACTAAACTTACCCCTTACACCAGGAGGGGGTCCAACAAAAAAAGAACGTAAAAGCTGCTTGTTCAGCTGTGGCACTTGTCTTTTATTGTATGACTGCCTTTATTTTAATGACACATGCTGCCTGTCAGAAGGTGATAGTCTCTGTCATATTTATTAAAAGCCATTTTGGTATTAAGCAGCCTTAAGTAGCTAACTAAAGACTGTGACATAAATCATGCATGACATTATAAGACATGAGAAATAGTTCCCAGAGTAGTTACCAACCAGTGACCCTACTATATAGTATTTATAGTGACACAAAATGAGCAGAAAAATATTGACTTTCAGGGCGGGAGCTTCAAAACTTTTGAATGTCTAAAGCCATCCTCCCCAGGAGTTGAATTTGATTTTGCCTCTCTTTGGTAACTGAAAAGGTATAGAGTCTTGCCAACTAGAAGCTTTCTGCTAGTCTTTTGAGGGTGTCCTGGTTTGAGTGGGACTCATGAGAATTCTTTTATCTAAGTTTCTGCATCTGATTAACTCTCTTTTTTAAAGTGTTCCCAACTTCTGATCAAAACATGCAATAAATTCTGCTTTGTTTTAGAAGCACTTATTTACTATACCTTTTCTGAAGGTAATCTTCTAACGCATTATTTTTTACACAGCAATAAAGTAAAATTTAAGACTGGTATGCCACTGCTAATTTACATTCACAGAAAGTTTTGTACAAAAGACTGGAGTGCAGAGATGTCCAAGCTCACATTAAGCCAGCTACAAGAAGCCATCCTCCTGTATGGCCAGGGAGGAACATATCAGCTTATTTTCTTCAGTAAACCTCCATGTTTCCCCAGCAAGATTTCTTCCACTGGTTAAACTTTTGTATTTGTAGAAGCATTTTTGTATCTCTACATTGTACTGAATGTGCAGGTTACATTCACACACATCTGGCCCTACCTGAATTTAACAGGACAAGATCTGACAGTGCTTGACGTGTTGTTGCTACTATGAACTTGGAAAGTGGATTCCTTTTGCCCTTGGAGATACCCAGTGCGCAATCCTGGTATCTGGATCACATACACAATTAAGGTTTATAAACACACTAAGCATTATTTTTCCCCTACTGTACCTAACACTGGAGCATCACTGGGTGATCACCATCAAAACTGGGGGAGGTCTCTCACATCCCTTTCTTTTAACAGTAAAATACAAGGCCATTGTCTCTTACTTTGCAGTGTCCCTTTAACAGTATAATTCAGAATATTTTATGAAGCTAAATATTAAACATGAGTGTGTTCACAAGAAAGGAAAAGTTGTGTTTGGTTGCATAAGAAAACAGCAGAGGAAGAAGAGACTCTGTAGAAGTCCTCCTTAAAATATTCACAGTGGCTTTACTGACAGAACAGAAAGACCCGATCTCTGCATGGCTAAAGGAGGAGGATACACGGAAAGTCAAGGCGGACTGATAGGGCTAGTGCAGAAGTTGAAGCAAAATCCTAAAACAAGCTGTTGTAAAACCTGAAATTAATATAAACCAGCAGAAAGAAGTGGCTGTGAGATACAGCACTGCTTATTTCTCCCAGTGAGCAGGTAAGTAGCAATGTTTGACTCATGCTGAAGTATAGAGATATTAGGTCTTCAAATCATGCAGAAAGAAAATAGATGAGTCTAAGGAAAAAAAACAGAGATGAAAGTTCAAGGTACTGTCTATACTACCAAACAGTTTTTGTGTTAAATTTAATTTCTTATTCCTAAAGATCCTGTTATCATTAGACTAAATAGCTCAATTTCTGTAAAGGAATCAGAAGCACCCTCCTATTAATAACCTGAGTATTCTGTGTCTTAAGAACTTGGAATTTAAACCTGGACAAGAAATTACTCAGAATGATTGCTGCTGGCAATTGTTTTGTTTCATGCTTTTTCTTGACATTGTAGCTGGGTGGCAAATAACTCCTTTCCTGTGAAACTTTGAAATCTCAAAACTATTCCTTCCCCAGATTAGAATCAACCCCAGAAATCCCAAAGTTTTTCCACATAAAAGCAAGGAAGAGACTCCAGAACAGCAAAAAGGCATCATTCACAGAATCACAGAATGT
>VYZX01034304.1:7675-19334 GCA_013401335.1 Brachypteracias leptosomus
TGTCAGGCATGATTTGCCCTTGGTGAAGCCGTGTTGATTGTACCCAATCACCTCTTCATTATTCTTCTGCCTCAGCAGTGCCTCCAGGAGAATCTGCTCCATGATCTTACTGGGCATGGAGGTGAGACTGACTGGTCTATGGTTCCCTGGTTGTTCCTTCTTTCCTTTTTTTTGAAAATGGGGGTTATGTTTCCCATTTTCCAGTCAGTGGAGCTCTTTGCTGATCCAGGCAGGTCTAGCACTCTTTCATGCCTTCCTCTTTGTTGGTATACTTTGCTCCTGGATACGGAGGAGGTGATCCTTCAATACTGACCAGCTGTCCTGGGCCCCTCTTCCCCTGGCTTGATGACATCCTTTGTTTTTCCCTTGTACTCTCATGCAGCCACTCTATCATAGAAGGTCATTAGATTAGTCAGGCACAATTTGCCCTTGGTGAAGCTATGATTGCTGTATCTAATCACCTCTCTGTCATCCATATTGTTTAGATATGTCTATTCCATGACCTTACTGGGCATGGACTTAAGGCTGACTGGCCAGTAGTTCCCATTTCAAATGGCATAAGAATTTTGTAGGTTTTAGGTAACTAAATCAAAGTCATAGGATAGAAGATTATTTATTTAATGTCAATTAAATTCCAAGTAATGTGAACAATTTTCATTGTTTTACCAAATACTTGGTAAATATAATACTTGCCACTAAAGTACTAAGAAAACAGGTAGTGGACTCTGATTTTTTTTTCATTTTAAATGCTACAGAGTGAGTAAGTTAAAGCAGAAAAAAAGCTTTTTGACAGAACTGATAAATTTAGCAAGCAGCCAAAGAATGTTAATGGATTTTTATTGGGTTTTATGTACTCTTACACTGTAAAGATATGATAAATACTCAGATTTAATCTCAGATTTTATTTTTTTCTCTCCTTTCCACTTCCCTCATCTCCTTTTAGAGTCTTTCTAGTGTGCAACTTCCTTTATTCTTCTTCATTTAATAGCTACCAAGAAAAGTAATAGTGAGATTTATTTTTTCTTCTGAAGAATTGGAACTACAGGTATTAAAAAATGAAGAGGAAAGGAATCCCTGGAAACTCTTCCAACAGGTTTCAGCTTCCTTTTTGGTAAAGCGAATACTCTTTAATTTATTCTTTTTGTTTATTTGCCCACCTATCTCATTAGAGGCCCCACAGGGCTAAATTCAACCAGTAATGATTTATTGTATTACAGTTTTTATTCCATGATTTTCAAGGAACTTTGATTATTATTGTTTTTAAACAAAAAGGGCAACAAACCAGTAGTATAAGATAAATTACTATATATTAGCTTTCTATCACTGTTCATCTTCACATTGCCCTAACCTTGAGCTTTACAAGCCAAAGAGATGAACTAAATATGTCTTGGGGCAGAGGGAAAAAAAAAAAATAAAAAGGACAAATTGTCAGAAAATAGATAACTTGCTAGGCTATCCATTTCACTTCATCTTCCAAATGTGTTCAATGTCACATTGCTTGACCTGTTAAAAATCAGAAAGATAATAACCACACATACTTTACAGAGAGGAAGAGAATCAAGAATGCTCTACTAATTTTGGAAGAATGCATAACTAAGTGAGAATGAAATTTGGAAAATAATTATAACTTCAAAAATCATCCTCATAAAAGATAAAGAGATACCAAGTGGTCTCTACTTAGGCATGCAGACAACACGTAAGACCTGTAAATCTATGTACTACATACCTAATCTATACAAGTATAAGCAGTATATGGATATAAAATATATGCGTATCAATGCCCTGGTTTGAGTTAGAACAGAACTAATTCTGGTCTGTGATTTTAATTTTCAACTAAGCCTCTTGTAACTAACTGCACTTTCTGAAGTTAATGGCATAATTTTTGCAGACAGTGTCTGCTTCTAGCATTGATAATGCTTGATGTTTAGAGTTACTACCAAGGATTGGTATGCAGATCAACATCACTGCTAGATCTTGTGTGTCATATTAAGGGTGCAGAAGGTAAAAGGCTGCACCTGCAGGGAGAAGTGGACAGGACAGGTGACCCTAAACTGACCAACAAGGTATTCTATCCCATATATGTCATATTTTGTATAAAGCTGAGGGATCATAAGATTGAAGCTCTCTTCTTCAATGACCAGAATCCAAGAAGTACTCTGCCTATTCTGCCTTCAATCCCGATCTATATGTTCCTGAATCTGGTTCCAAATCCAGCTCCTGAATTGGGTTCCCATCTGTTAAGTCCAGTCTGGCTTAGCCCTAACCCTTGACAATACTGCACAGTGTTTGTATCCACTGCAGAGAGCAATGAGAAATTCAGGTTTCTGTCAAGACTTGGAAGAGATTAAATATGACTTATATAACTTTTTTTTTTCTTTCCCCCACATTGTGAGTACTAATTTCAGGATTATTTAGAAATATATGTTGTCAACAATTTACACTATAGATTTCATGTTGGAGTGGAACTTTCAGTTTGGAATATTTTTTAAATGCACGTGATAATGAAAGTATGAGCCTAAGAAAATATATTTTTCTGTACTACATAAAATTAATCATTTTTACTGCTAGAAGCGGATGGCTGAGGTCATACTTGGTGGTAGCAATTTTTTTATTCACTTCCCAATAGGAAACTGGCATCTTAGTCCAATCACTTCAGATGTATCCATGTCAACCCCACAGTTGAAAAATGAGCCCTGGGGAAAGCAAACCTATCACCAGCTTTCGTGTCTTACTATGAAAACACTGATGACTATAAAATTGAGGTGACTTTGGAAAAAAAACTATGCAATTTTTTCTTAGCTAAGACAGTCTTCTGATCCATGTGGGATTGTCTTGAGACTTTGTGACAAGTCAAAAAGAAAGTTGGGCTGTAGTTCTTTTTTTGTTCCTTTATTTAATTTTTAATTTTTTTTTAGGGGAAGAGACTAAAAGACTTTAATAGAAGAGTAAAGAATACTGAATGGACCTAATCTGTAACCAAACTTTTAACTATTTAAAATATAATTAATTCAAATCTCTAAATTCTTGTTTTATTAAACAGCACAGAAGTAACATAAAAGCTGAAATGGATGACAGGGAGCCAGGAACTGTTACTCAAAACTAATGCCCCAGGTGTATTTTAGACATACTGAAAAAATAGATTCTGGTGATTAGGTCAGCTGTTAAAGCTATGAATCTTTGCTTGTTGCTGTGACTGGGTGGTTTTGTTTTGTTTTTTATTTCATGCTGAAAATCATGCATTTTTGGTGACTGTTTAGAGTACTGATAAGTCAAATTGTGGTAGTGCCTTTGAGCTGAATGGATAAGACACATATACCTCTATTACACTAGTGAAAATTTTCTGTCCTCCATAGTTTTACAGTTTAGTTTTCTTCTCTCTGATTCAATTTTTGAGGCAACAATAGTTGTTTGGGGTTTTTTATTTTTATTTTTATAGTCGGTGTTGATGAAAAATCTTTCTTTATATATCTCGTAGTGATTTGAGAAAATCTACACAGGTAGGACACATATCTATCGTCATTGACACATCAGATGGTGAGTGCTAATGACATATTTCTTCAGCTGTTTTAATTGATGGAAAGATTCTGCATCTTGATCCATGGGACAAATCTTTCCTCTGATATTTCTTATGTATTAACTTAACTGAAATTTCAAAGCTGTAGAACTGACCTTGTAGATCTAAAAATAATTTCCCCTGAATAGAAAAAGAAGAAATCTTATTCTTTCTGAAGTCAGGCTATTGGAGAGGATTTATTCTGAGATCCAGGAAGACTATAAGAATGAGAAAGGGACAGACTATCTCTGGGGACAATAGTAGTATTGTATGTACTGGCAGAAGATTACATTTTAAATAAAAACACACCACTAGGGAACTATAGAAACATAGAATGAAGTAAAGACCAAACATACAACAAAAGTAAGCAATTTAGAGCTCAAGTTATAGCTGTTAAGTTGAATAAATTGCTAGATTTAGTAAAGAAAATGGACACCTAAGAGTTACCTGATCCTAATCAAGGCATTCCTCATAGGGTGAAGAGAGAAAAGGGCATACAATAATGGCAAACTCTGCAGGCATACAGAACAGAAAGACACATAAAGTCAATGTCTTCTTTATGCAACTTCTAAGAGCTCACAGAAAGAGCTTAAAATAGCGGTGTTTGAAAGTCACCCATCTTAAAATCATTGGTGTCTTGCTTCAGAAGATCACCTAGTCTGAAAGAGCTCAGAATTCGCTGACCAGCAGAGGTGATGATGGTGAGAACATACTCGTATATTTTGAGGCAATGTCACTTTGAGGTAATGGTCACTGAGCAGTAGTAACTATTCTTGAACAACTTTCCAGCTTACAGCTGTGCTTTTGTTCATTCTTACTAGTCCAAAGACCAAAAATTTCCTTACTGAAAAGCTGTCTAAATTTATTAGCAGAATGAAATTTTGGAAAGGTTTCATAAGAGCAACCTCTGATTTGTATATCTTGTTATTGTCCAGGTAGAAGAAAAGACTACTGAACTACTTAACTGCATTAGTGATGAAGCTCTTTGAAACAAATATAGAAATGCAACCCTAGGCAACCAGTACATTCTAAAGTTAAAAACTCTCAAAACTTCATTGCTAAAGGCTGGGACAACTGGAGGAATATCTAAGAACACGTTTTTTGCTTCAATGCCAATTTATGTGCAAAAGCCCTGATTTGGATGCAGCCTATTAGCTTTGTAGTCTTTTGTTTTCACATTACATTATCTTTCACCTTATTTCTGTATGAAAAAAGATGACTAATGATGACAGTGGTTAGAACATCCTGTAAACTATGTATAGAGTTTTTCACACACAAGGTATTTTTTTTCAGTTTAAAAATTAATACTTGGTGAGATTTACAAGCAATGGAAAGTAATACAATTGCACTGCAACAATAAACAGAAGTTTGCTGCTTAACATTGCATCTGACAAATATTTTTTGATACCACATAAAGAAACAGTGTTGCAGTAACAATTTAGCTATTCTAATATTTCATGTTAGCTATGCATGTGCCTTTCCTTGTTGTCTCTTTGACCTCCTTATTTTCCTTTTTCAAGGAAAAAAATCATAAGTTCCATAAATTTTTCAGGCACAGATTATACATACTAAGTAAAGGTACTATTCTAAATTATATTTTATTCAAAATGTATCTTTTTACTGTGCATATTTACATTACAGAGAAAAGAAGTTACTGCTTATGTTCTGACTTCCCAGAAATAAAAATTATGAGACCTCAAAGAAATAGCTTCACTATAATAATAAATTCTACAAGATACATTTTAATAAGATAGCAATTTACATCTGTGAGCACTATTGCATATTCACATATTTTCAGCTATTTTACTGTTCATCCATAAACTGGTATCCCTATCTTCTCAATAGGAAAATAACACTCAATTTTTTAATTCCAAAAAGGATTTAAAATATAACAAGTATTTAAATGTCTATAGCAAACTACTTCAGGAAGAAAACAGTGATAGAATTAATAGGTTTTTAGTGTACAATAATTATTCATAGAAATGTATCAATTCAATATAAAAGAGGAAGGGATAGAGTGCTACCCTGCAGAGAAGGACTTGAGGGTACTGGTGGTCAAAAAATTGGACACTAGTCAGCAATGTGTGCTTGCAGCACAGAAAGCCAACCATACCCTGGGCTGCATAGAGGAAAGCACAGGACAAAGTAGGTGATTCTTCTCCTCTCCTCTACACTGGTGAGACCCCACCCGGAGTACTGCAACCAGCTCTGGAGTCTCCAGTGCAGGAAAAACATGAGTCTGTTACAGTGTGTATAAAGGAGGTCCACAAAAATCGCTAGAGAGCTGGAACAACAGTCTTATGAGGAAAGGCTGAGAAGATTTGAGGTTGTTCAGCCTGGAGAAGAGAAGGTTCTGGAAAACCTTCAATAAAAATAAAACCTTTAAATAGTTAAAAGGGTCTTATAAGAAAGAAGGAGAGAGACTTTTTAACCAAAGCCTGTAGAGACAAGACAAAGGGCAATGGTTTTAAACTGAAAGAGGGTAGGTTTAGAATGGACACAAGGAAGAAATTTTTTATGATGAGGATGGTGTGACACTGGGACAAGTTTCTCAGACAAGTTATAGATGCCCCATTATTGAAAATGGTCAAAATCAGGTTAGATTTAGCTTTGAGTAACCTGCCTTAGTGGAAGGTGTACCTGCCCACGGCAGGAAGGTTAGAACTAGATGGTCTTTAAAGGTCCCTTCCAAATCAAACTATTCTGTGATTATATTCTATTATTATATAATTCTATAAGCTTCCCTTCTATATGTAAGGTTCAATTTTTCTAAAAAATACTGGATTTACTTGATATTGCATTTTAAAACATGGCTTGGAGGCCTTAAGATAAGATAGAAGAGAAAAAAAAGATTGAGAGCTTATTCTAAGACAGACATCCAAGAAACACATTGCCAAATGCTTGAACTGGTCATTAACAGAGAACAAGAATAGAAACGAAAATATATTGAGATAGTCCTATAGGGCAGGTTTAAAATGAAGGTGTAGACAGCAAAATGTGGGTGATCAAATGGAGGTATCATCGTGTAAACTAAATGCTTAACCTCTTAAAGTATTTCTGATAGCTATTCAACTCAGCTGCTTAACCATAACTGTTTGTTAGTATTTGATTATAGAATAGATTAGTTAGCATTCGGTTATACTTATTGTATTTGATTATAGTTAGTATAGTATTTGATTATAGTTAGTATGTTAGCATTTGATTATAGAATAGAATATATTCTAGGGTATTTTAGACATTCACATGTACATCTTAGAGCAGAACCTGACATATACAATAGGAACAATCTGCTCAGCATGCTGATAACACTAAAGATCCACAAGAGAATCTGTAAAACTCAGAAGTGTCTCACAGAGCAGTGGAAGACCTTTTTTGATCACTTTCCATTTTTCAAAACATTTTCTGTTTGACATTTAGTCAACATTAGTCTTCGTTATATCTCAAAGTGTTGACACCAAATCAAAGCTTCTGCAGCTGATGTGTCCCTTAAGAAAAAGTATGACTCCATTAAATTGTTCTATTGTTCCTGAAGGTGAACATAAATTCCATAAAAACAGGGAGTGTAACAACAGTTTATTCAATTTGAAATAAGTTTGTACTTGTATCTTTTTCATGCTGATGTTTTTTCCCCTTTAATAATGAAAATAAAACATAAACATAACACTTGTGTTAGATATTGTCAGTTTGAAGTGCTGACATCCCATCATAATAATTACAAACGAAAATTTGGATTTCTTTGGACTAATATTTGAAAGTGATCTAAGGCAAATGAGAATAAGAATTCCTACTGTTGGAATTCCAGCATCAGAATTAGAGTTCATCTTTTGGTTAATTCAATCTGATTTTGCCACATGGAAAGTGTGCTGTTGTTTTGGCTATGCTACATAATCCTTTTCTAGGGAATTTTCACCTTATGTAAAGCACATATTTATTAATATTCAGACTCTCAGTTACTCTGTGGATTGATTCTCTGTTACTGTATTTGTCAAAGTTTTAAAGACAGTGTTCTGAAAACATTAAGAGTCTGTGTTTAGGGGAAAAAAAAGCTTTCTTGTTATCTCATGATCTATGGCAAGTTTAAATGGCATAGAAGAAGCTGATCTATTATTTTTGTTTAAGAACTCACTACTCAGTGCCAGCACTGACCACATTAATTAGCATAGGAAATTATTTTTAACGAGACACTTTTTCAGTAAGTTACTGTCTTCTGACTTTGTGGAAATGAAAATGCAGAGAGGCATCTTTTTACTTTTGGCTGCTCTTCCAATAAATGATTCAGTAGTATCTTTGATTTTGTATGAACACTCAAATATGGAAAACTTGGATTCTCATTCAATTCTAGATCTGAATTTTTATTTCAGATATCTGAATTAAAACAAACAAACTTGAAAATGGTGAAAAAGAGTTACTTTTTTCAAATTGCTATTTTCCAAACTCTCTGCCTCAAATATAGAAACCCCATTTATTTATATGTGGTTTTTTTTCCAAGAACCTTTATACTTAATGTCAGAAGATTTCTTCCAGGAACTGCATTTACAGCTGCTAATAACAACTTCCTTTATCCATTGTTTGTAATATTGTCTGAGTGAACATTACTTGCTAAGAGCAGATAAAAATGAAGTGGTCATAGTGGTGGTTTTCGTTAGAACACAACGAATTCTAGACATGTTCAGTAAATTTTTGATGCATTACCGAAATTCCAATTACTTTCTGAGTTATGTTTTCACTGCCTCTTAACATGAGACAACTGTTGTGGCACTGGGGATACAGAGGAGATTCAGACCCCAGAGAGAAATACCAAACAGCATACATGAGAAATGTTTCAAAAACACTTGCCAAAAACACCTACTCTTTAGAACCCTAATCACAAAGTACCCAGTCACTCTCCAGCTGTGGATGGCAACCTATGACTCAATCTAGCATAAGGTGTCTTTGCTTGCCTCTTATTGTACATTATATTACATAGTATACTTCTGTCTTTATAACAACATCTTGAGATAAGATCTTGTTGGCCAGAAAGGTAATTTTTTGTGATCACTAAAGATCTTCACAAGAGTTCAACAGTATTCCAATAGGATTGGAACAAATTGTAATAACTCACAATTGTACAGGTCTTTTTATTGGAAATTAAGAGGAATTTAGCATTGTTTGTAAACCAATATTTAGAGTCTGTCAAAATTATATAGTTTTTCAAGTGCAGATTTATACCGAACTAATTAAAATTAAAATTCATAGTATAAGCCTCGATAAATTCAGTTATTTTGACTGAAAATCTGAGTTAATTTTTTTTTAAGTAATAATTTTTTAGTGAGGAAAATCAAAACAAACCTGTTGCTTACATCTCTCATTTAAAAAGTAACAATCATATGAATTTTTACTATTATAAAAATAGATGTGAAAATGAAAACTGGAGAGAGAAAAGAAATGACTTTTCATTTGTATGATTAAGGTAATAAAAAAAATAATTATTTAACTGCTTGCAAATTTAGCAATTCAGTACTCACTCAAAAATTATTCTTCTACCCATTGCCTGGATAGTAGTTAACATATAGTACTATACTTCTAGAAAGCTTTTTGGAAATGTACATTTTTAAATAGATAGTAAAAACTGGGAACTGTTAAATATAAAACAAATATATATTTTGCTTTCATGAAAATGTCCTCACCATTTGAAATTCAATGGGAAGATAGACAAAAACATAACAAAATTTAAAAACTGTGAATTCTTTTTCTCTGGAGCACTACTTTGTACTCAATTATAAGGAGATTTTAAAGCTTGAAATATATTTCTCCTCTTCTCTTTCTTTTCTTAAAAATATACCTCATCTTTTTTTCCTTAGAAATCCTGAAAATTTCTACATAGGACATTTGCTTCAACCTCAGTGAAATTTGAAGATGGGACCATCTGATATCTTTTGCTGTCAGAGCTGAACAAAAGCTAAAACATTTATTTCTCTCCACCAAAAACCAAAAAATATCAAAAATTGATATTATGAAATTTTAAAATGTCCTAAAGGTAGCTCTCTGTGATCAAGATAGCAACATTTTTGGAGATGTGAGAACAAATGCAGAGGTCCAAAAAGAATACTTAGACATTGCAATATTCAGAATTGCAAAACTTAAAATGCATCTGGCTGCAGGCATGCAATTCACCAAAAAGGAAATTAGGCATGCAAGTTGTCTGGAGGCAGTTAAGTTCTCAAATTGGGATATACAACAGCTAGAGTGCTAAACTATGGCTCAAATAACATTGCTGTTTCTTGCATAAGATTAGATCCAATATCTCTTTGGAACCATGATTCAAAGAATGTAACTGTTTGCTGTGTTTCTGAGACAACTTCTCTCAGGATTTTATATTTCTTAGGATACACAAATGGATAAGGAGAGAGATAAGCCAAAACCAATTTTGCTATCTGAGTGTTCCTGTGGTTACAACGAAGTGTACTGGTATATAAGACATTCTCCTTGCAGGTGAGATGAGATGAATGTAAAGCCTTCCTGGCTAAGATCTATTTACCTAGTCAGTTTTTCTTAAACAGGATCCACTCAGGAGATTTATTTTTATTTCTGACTAGCAAACCTGCACAGAATTTTATTTTCTAAAATCTGACCACGTGATGTATTAGATATATAAATGTTTAAAATCTGCTAAGAAGTTTCTGCCTTTTGTCCTACTGTTTCTTTTTCCACTAATAGGAAATTGGATGAATAGGTAAGTGAATATATTGTATAAAACTTCAGAGTAGCCTTGTGATTTATTTTTGCAATACAGTGTCACTTAGATTGGAGCCCTCTTCACAATATGTGAGTAGAAAAGGACAAAGAGAGCAAGGACAAACTATGAAGTAAAAGAAAAAGGCATGATATGATTAAAAGTTCGATCCATAGCACATGAAAAAATTCTCAGTAATTTTATGGGCTCGGGATCTGGCAATTTTATGTCTAAATACTTTGAGAATCAAAGTGTCCTTTGCTCAAGGACACACTTGTCCGTGACAAAGAATCAAAATGCACGTTTTTAGTGTTAGAGCAGAAGTCTAACCATATATAATGTTTTCTTCGCTTTTTTTTTTTTAACTGGAATTCAAGGTTTCACTGCAGCCCTAATTCAGAAAAGTGTTATGCTTCTCAATTCTCATGTAATTACTCTGATACTGTAGTCTTATGTTAATCATCATAAAAGTTCAATATGTTTTTTTCTTAAATCTTCAGTGGGATGATATGAGAGATATTTGTAGAGTGAGGAGGATGTGAGGATGTGAGCAAAAGTTCAATTTGTTCTCCAGCAAATACATAGCTAAAATCTGGCTATTACTCAGGAAAGCATCTAAAAGAGCATCCATGAGCATCTCTGCTAGCTGGAACTGCACCAGATAATTGAAAAGGTATTATAGAAAATAGTGAATTTGATCTTGACCAGTTGCAGAGAGCAGCTCATTGAAACCAGTTCGCCCATAAGTGGAGCAGTAGATCTCACCTGAGTCAGCGAAATGCCTGGAGTGGAGCAACCCACCAGGAACCTGCAGCAATCAGGAGAGAGGCTGACATGGTGTGGGCATTGTTGCAGCAATGGCAACCATACCCACACTCTTCAGGACTTCAAGCAACAATGCTCAATTGCAGGCCAGAAAGCCAACTGTATCCTGGGCTGCATCAAAAGAAGTGTGGCCAGCAGATCAAGGGAGGTGATTCTGCCTCTCTACTCCACTCTCCTGAGAACCCACCCGGAGTACTGCGTCCAGCTCTGGAGCCCCCAACAGAAGAAAGACAATGTATCTGTTGGAAAGGGTCCAGAGAAGGGCTACAAAAATGATCAGAGGGCTGGAAGACCTCTCCTATGAAGGCAGGCTGAGAGAATTCGAGTTGTTCAGCCTGGAGAAGGCTACAAGGAGACCTTATTGCGGCCTTCCAGTATCTGAAGGGGGTCTACAAGAAAGCTGGGGAGGGACATTTTACAAGGCCTTGTAGTGATAGGATGAGAAGTAATGAGTTTAAACTGAAAAAGGTTAGATTTAGATTAGAAATTAGGATGAAATTTTTTATTCTGAGTGTGGTGAGTCACTGGAACAGGTTGTCTAGGGGAGTTGTGGATACCCCAACACTGGA
>VYZX01034308.1:0-26939 GCA_013401335.1 Brachypteracias leptosomus
AGTAATAAGTGGTGTTCCTCAGACTTCTGTACTGGAACCAATGCTGTTCAATATCTTAGTCAGTGACATTGACAGTGGGAATGAGGGCACCCTCAGCAAGTTTGCAGATGACACTAAGCTGAGTGCTGTTGAGGGAGGGGGTGCAATACAGAGGGACCTTGGCAGGCTTGAGGAGTGGGCCCATTGAAACCATGTGAAATTCAACAAGGCCAGGTGCATGGTCCTACAGCTGGGCTGGGGCAATCCCTGGTATCCATATGGAGTGGAGAATGAATAGATTGAAAGAAGTCCTACAGAGAAGGATTTGGTCCCCAAATCACTGATGGGTGAAAAATTGGGTGTGAGCCAGCAATGTACACTTGAAGCCCTGAAAGTCAATCACATCCTGGTCTGCATAAAAAGCAGCATGACCAGCAGGTCAAAGAAGGTGATTCCTCCCTTCTAAGTGGATGGGGCCACTTGCGAGACCTCACCTGAAGTACTCTGGGGCCCCCAACACAATAAAGACATGGCCCTCTGAGACTGGGTCCAGAGGAGGGTCATGAAAATAGTCAAAGGGCTGACACTGCCCTGAAGAAGAAAGGCCAAGAGAGTTGGGATTGTTCAGCCTGAAGAAGAAAAGGCTCCAGGGAGAATTTATTGTGGCCGTTCAATACTTAGAGGGGGCTTATAAGAAAGATGGATAGAACTTTTTACAAAGGCCTGTAGTGACAAAACAGTGGGTAGTGTTTCTAAACTAAAAGAGGGTAGATTTGGATTGGACAGAAGAAGAAAATTTTTTATTAAGGGTGGTGAGACTCTGGAGCAGGTTGCCCAGGGAAGTGGTAGATGCACCATCATTGGAAACATTCAAGGTTGGTTTGGACAAGGCTTTGAGCAACCTGTTCTAGTGCAAAAATTGAATGCCTGTGCATAGCAAGAGTTTCACTAGATGATCTTCAAAGGTCCCTTCCAACACAAACTATTCTGTGATTCTATGATTTGGAAATTACCATCAAAGGAAAAGATGGAGATGTCTACAATGTTTTCCTAAGCTTCATACCTCCGAGCANCTGAGGGCCAGGACTAAGTGACCAGTACTGGTGCCTTTCTCTTGTAAGAAATTTTCCTCTCCTTGTGCTGAGAGTGGGTTAGCATGGGCAGCTGTGTGTGTTGGATTGTGTGAAACAGTGATAGGTTTATTAGCAGGTTTCATGCCCGTGTATATAGTGGAAATGCAGCGGTCCTGTCTGGTTGTGAGTTTCTGGAAAACCCTCTCAAGGGACTTCCTGGGATATTGCCAAGCTTGAAATATTCTTTGTTACCAAGAGGTTAATGAATAACCACTATGAGGAAAAGTATGTTTTGTCCTAGAAAACATAATTTTTTTTTTCAGATGAGAAAACACATTTTCAAGGGGAGAGTTATTTCTATGCTCTGAAGGGTACCTGTCCCACAGACACGTTAGTGAGAACTGATGTGGAGAAGGCTGACATACTCAACAATTTTTTTGCCTTGATTTTCAATGTTAATTTCTCTTCTCCCATCTCTCGTGTGAGAAGGGACTGTGGAAATGAAGTTCCTCTCATCAGAGATGAATATCAGGCTCAAGGCCATGATAGGAATGTGAACATATATAAGTTCATGGGGCACAATGAGATGCAACCTACAGCCCTGAGGAAATTGGCTGATGTACTTCCCTTGCCACTCTACGTCACATTTAAGAAGTTGTGGCAGTAAGACAAAGCCCTCAGTGACTGGAGAAAGGGAAACATCACACCCATTTTTTAAAATGCTGAAAGAAGGACACTGGCACCTACTGACCAGTCACCCTCACCTCCATGCCTGGTAAGACTGTGGAACAGATCCTCCTGGAATATGTCCAAACTTACGGAAGACAAGGAGGTGGCATGGCTTACCAAGTTTAAATCACACCTGACTAACCTAGCAGTCTTCTACAATGGAGTGACAGCTTCAGTGGGCAAGAGAAGAGCCATAGATGTCCGCTACCTGGACTTCTGTAAGGCCTTTGATACAGTCCCCCACAACATTCTTGCTGCAATTTGGAGAGATAGGGGTCTGACAGGTGGACTGTAAGATGGCTAAGGAAGTGGCTGGCTAGCCCCATTCAAAGACTCACTGGCTCAATGTCCAAGAGGAAACAGTAATAAGTGGTGTTCCTCAGACTTCTGTACTGGAACCAATGCTGTTCAATATCTTAGTCAGTGACATTGACAGTGGGAATGAGGGCACCCTCAGCAAGTTTGCAGATGACACTAAGCTGAGTGCTGTTGAGGGAGGGGGTGCAATACAGAGGGACCTTGGCAGGCTTGAGGAGTGGGCCCATTGAAACCATGTGAAATTCAACAAGGCCAGGTGCATGGTCCTACAGCTGGGCTGGGGCAATCCCTGGTATCCATATGGAGTGGAGAATGAATAGATTGAAAGAAGTCCTACAGAGAAGGATTTGGTCCCCAAATCACTGATGGGTGAAAAATTGGGTGTGAGCCAGCAATGTACACTTGAAGCCCTGAAAGTCAATCACATCCTGGTCTGCATAAAAAGCAGCATGACCAGCAGGTCAAAGAAGGTGATTCCTCCCTTCTAAGTGGATGGGGCCACTTGTGAGACCTCACCTGAAGTACTCTGGGGCCCCCAACACAATAAAGACATGGCCCTCTGAGACTGGGTCCAGAGGAGGGTCATGAAAATAGTCAAAGGGCTGACACTGCCCTGAAGAAGAAAGGCCAAGAGAGTTGGGATTGTTCAGCCTGAAGAAGAAAAGGCTCCAGGGAGAATTTATTGTGGCCGTTCAATACTTAGAGGGGGCTTATAAGAAAGATGGATAGAACTTTTTACAAAGGCCTGTAGTGACAAAACAGTGGGTAGTGTTTCTAAACTAAAAGAGGGTAGATTTGGATTGGACAGAAGAAGAAAATTTTTTATTAAGGGTGGTGAGACTCTGGAGCAGGTTGCCCAGGGAAGTGGTAGATGCACCATCATTGGAAACATTCAAGGTTGGTTTGGACAAGGCTTTGAGCAACCTCTTCTAGTGCAAAAATTGAATGCCTGTGCATAGCAAGAGTTTCACTAGATGATCTTCAAAGGTCCCTTCCAACACAAACTATTCTGTGATTCTATGATTTGGAAATTACCATCAAAGGAAAAGATGGAGATGTCTACAATGTTTTCCTAAGCTTCATACCTCCGAGCAGAGTCCCCTTCCATGCACGCCCAGACAGCAGGAGCATAGGATCAACAGAAATCATTGAACCAGAAGGCGGTACCCCAATCATGATGCAGACACCAGTGTTCATGTTGCAGGAAGCCAGGGCAGCAGTCTGATGGGACAGGGAGGTGAATTAGAGGACGTGCTGAGGAGTTTGTCAGAAGAGTGTTCCTTCTGTGCAGTGATCTGCCCCTCCCTGGTAATCTGGAAACACACACTCCCCCGTGCAGCAGACATGGGAGNGGCCTTGTGTTTCAGAGAAGCTGTTGGGAGGAGCAAGCTGTTTGTTTTTTTTCATTAAGTAAAGCACCTGTGGGGATTGTTAGACTTGTTGAGAGACATCCAACCCCATTGAGGTTTATGTTAAGGTGAAGCAAACTCACTGGGACTTGAGGCAGTAGTTGGACTCAGGATTCAGGCAGAAGCTGCATTCCCCACAATGAGGAAGGGGAATGGGGATGACTTTGTCGCCTGCAACAAAGAAGATCACTGTGAGGAGCCTTTCGTTCATCAGGCCCTGAGGGTGCTGCCTGCTGAAGTGCCTCTGCTGAGTTTTCCAATGGCAGCAACCCACCACACACCCTCTGCTTTCTCTGCCAGGAGGAAATGCTCAGAGCCCCACCTGTGTGCATGGAGAATAGACCAGGAAAATGTATGTGACCGTCCAGTGCAATGAGTGTGCACTCACGTTTTAAACTACTGATGCAGGAGCAGAGGAGAATTCCTGAGCTCTGGGCAGCCTCATCTGCTTTAAGGGCTTACTTTAGGGCATGTGTTTGTGTGTGTCTGTTACCTGGTTTCACAGAGGTCACTCCTTCTCCAACACTTTCCACAATCCCAGCTCCTTCGTGGCCTGGGATAACTGGGAAATCCGTGTTAGGAAAGCAACCTTCCAAAACGTGATCATCTGTGCGACAAATGCCAGTGGCCACAATCTGTTTGGAAAGGAAAGAGGAGATGATGAGCTTTAGAAATGGTCTGGCATCTGTTTAACTGCATTTGTGGAGGATTTTTCAAAGGGATTCTCTGGACAATTAAAGCCTATTGGAGGACACAGATCCATGACAGGCATATTCAAGGCATAGGCACAAGAAGAGCAATTCGCGTAAGGGAGAAAAAATAGTAAGACATTGTGTTTTTACCTTGATGCGGACTTCACCTGCCTTTGGAGGTGCAACCTCCACCTCCTCAAGAGAGAGTGGTTTTCCCACAGCCCAGGCAACAGCAGCTCTGCATCTGATGACCTGGAAGCAACAGAGGAGATTACACTGCATGGGAACCTTTGCCTTTGGTGCATAGTTGGGGAGGGTTATTCTACAGTAACTGAAAACAGAGCAGCACAGTGTGTGTCTCTGCACATTGGAGCACAAACTGATGAAGCTACACAACTGTCCTCTGCTGTTTACTGGGGGATTTACTCTGTAGGTGGGATGTGGTGGGAGAGCAGAAACAAAGGAGTGCTCAGGTGTATGCGAAGCCAAGTGATGTTCAATAAACACTGGCCTAGCGTGAAGTGTGAAACGCAAAGATGAAGCGACCAACCTATAGAGGGTAAGGCTTGTCTTTTCCTTGTGAATGTGGACCTCAAAAAACTCTCCTGCCTTTGGGCCTGCAGGATAAGGCTCTGTGGATGACCCCAGAGCAGCAGGGCTGCTGCTGGAGCACCGGAAAGGCTGCAGGCCCTGCTTGGAGTGGTGTTCTCCCAACAGCACTCAGTGCTGGTGCCCTTCCTGGCCTGTGGCTGGTGTGTGCGAGGGGAAAGTGAAGATGGCTTTGGCCCTCTCCTGTTTGCAGCGTGAGCACCAAGCGTTTTCCAAGCTGACTTTTGACAGGGAGAGGATCCCTGAAAGGCAGAGTCTGGGCAGATTTAACAGCAGCATATGCAATTCTGTGTCTTCAGGCCAGAAAGACAACATTTTTAGTACTGGTAGAAATGCCTCTTAAGGGCTTTGCTATTGGTCTTGTAAGATACTGGTCCCAGTCTGGCTGGCAACTGGATAACTGTTTCCCTTGCCAAAGGGATAATCTGTGTGTGGCTTCTCCCAAACCCCAAGCCAGTTAACCCAAAGCTGGTTTGACAGCAAATTTGAGCTTGCAGCTTGAGGCGGGTTTTGCCAGGGAAAGGTTGAATGTGGAAGATGAGTGATTGCAAGATGGCACCTCTGAAGAGCTGTGTTTTCCTGCCAAAGCAGGGGCTCAGGGCAAGGATGAGCAGGAAGGTGTTTTTTCAGAGTTTTCTGTGCTGGGCTGCTGGGGAGAGCAGGAGAGGAACGCACTACCTAAGGCAGGTCCCGACACGTGTAGTCGTGTGAAAGCAGAAGCGTGTGTAATTGAAAGGGGTTTGGGGGAGGAAGGTGGGAGGAAAGAGGGTGCAGTAGAGGTGTGAAGGCTGAGCCAATTGCAGAATGTTTCTCCAAGAGCAGAGCACCCCAGAAAGCAAGAAATGTGTTGTCCTTACTTTTCCAGAAGTGGCCATGTGGTCTCAGCAGAGCTGTTGGCGTTGCTGCAGCAGGCTGGAGGGAAGCTGTTTCCTGGGTGGGCACCCTCTGGCTGCAGCTAAAGGGGGAGGCCGGCAGCGTGGAGAGAGTCCTGGAGTGGGACAGTTGGAGAGCTGGATGCTGAGGAGCACAGTGAGTGGTGAGTGGAGGAGCTGGAGAGCAGCAGCAAGATGCCAATGGGTGTTGGTTATGCTCCAAGGACAGCAGACCAAAGTCCACAGGGGGGGCTTTTATTGGTGGCTCTGCCTCTTATTGGTGGCTCTACCTCTTATTGGTGGCCATGCCCTGCCTCCCCCAGCCTGAAAAGCACAGAAAGCTCAGTGAAGTTTTTCTCCACCAGCTGCTTCTGGTGGATGTGGAGGGAGGAGATTGATGGCACCACTGGGGCGTCCTCAGGATCCCCTTGTTGCCAGAGTACAGAGTTTGGCCAGGCAGTGATTGACAGCAAGGTATCTGCAAAAGGATTAATAATTTAAAAGAAAAAAAAAAAACAACACATTGAAACATGGTGTGGTGGACAAACGCGAATGTCCTTTTGATGTGAAGCTATTTTCTCCTGGGTAGTAAGGGAGATTTAGTCCAAGGCTGCATTAGTTTCACTCATGTGAGGTGATTTATAGGAGCTTAGATGAGCAGAACATTTTTGGAGGACCAGGCTAAGGATCAGCACCCTGTGTGTGACGTAACCTCCATGATTACCTGTACAGGGGACTGCCTGCAGAAGTTTGTGTTGGTGCTTGGTACCGACATATGCCAACCCAATTTCATGGGGCTGTGGGCAAGGTCAGCAGCAGCAGAACTTGCTGATGTCAGGCCAAAGCCCCAGCTCTCAAATACCCTGGGCCCATCTCTAGCTTCACCAGTGCAGACTGGCCATGCTACCGTACCCCCAGCAACTGGCTGAGCTCCCGCCTGGGACATGGTGGCCCTGTGATGTGACAGTGGCTCCCATTGTGTGGAAGTGCTGCTGGGTACCCTGTTCCCGAGTCCTGCTGGCCAAGCCCAACCTCTGCATGATGATGTCAAGGTGCTGCTGTGCTCCTATCATGGAGATGAGCACCTGGCACTGGAGTGACCACGTACTTATGGATCATTTTGATCTGTATTTCAGGTGCTCGGGGATGTTTAGCAGTTTTTCCCAGGAAGCTGCTACTTTTTCATAGGTTTCTTTGCACACCTTTGGTAGCCTCCATCTGCCTGTGAGCACTGGTGACATATAATTTCCCAGCAATATGGATTTGCAGAAAGAACTTTTTCAGGTTTTCAATATACAGCCTGGTGTGTCTGCTGCTTTAAAAAAAAGAATCTATCCTGACCTGTGGTATGTTTTACTTATATTGCAAGAGAAAAAATTGTTTTACTTGTCCTGAGCAGCCAAAGATGTGACAGCCCTTGAACAAAATATTGGCCTGTCATGTCCCAGTTTTCTGTGTAATGCAGTGGGTTTTATTACTGCAGTCCATGGTTTCCATCTGATAATCTGGAGGCAATAAAGAGGATTGTGCTGTGTGGTAATAACCTTTACCCTGTGAAGCCCAGTCAGGGAGGGTGATCTTACAAGCATGTAAAAATAGAGCCTGCACAGCACCTGTCCCTGCTGAAGCTACGCAATTGTCCTGTGCTGTTTCCTGGGGGACCAGCTGGGTAGGTGGGACATGGTAGGAAAGCAGAAACACAGGAATGCTCAACTGTAAATAAACCCAAGTGATGTTCAATAAATAGCTCATAGTTTGATGAGTGATGTTGATATTTTAAGGCTTGAGAAAACACCATTTGTGCTTTATCAGGCAAAGTGTTGGTTTCTTGGGAAATTACTGGATTTTTTCGTGACTTTTGTGGATTTTTCATAGTGTCATCATATGCTAATGGACAGATTGTGCTCTGATGGGGAGTGCAGACCCTGCTTATTCACAGGAAAGCTCCTGCATGCGGCCCTGAACCCACTTGGAGTACCTCAGAGTCAGAGAGACATTTAGGTCTGTCAGAAACATGCTCTCCGGAGCTGCACAATCACACACATAAATTAATCTTCAGCTGAGTGTGGACAGGGATCTGTAGGGAGAAATACTCTTGAACAGTATGAACTATTTGTCATTGTGCTGCTAGCTCTCTTCTTCCTCAGGCTAACACCAAACTCAGCAACATCCCCTCAGCATAACTTTCACATTTTTCATCTTTTATTCTTTATCTGTTTGCTCTTCTCCATCTTGAATCAGCCAAAGGGGAACACACCAATGAGAGAGACAGCTCAGCAAGCTGCCCCCAACAGGAGCTCTCTTCCTCAGGAACTCTTCAAACTGATCAGCTTCTTGTTGCTTCTTCTCAAACTGGTCAGTTCCTGGTTGATATATCTCTAGCCTCGCCCACCACCCCAACCATGACCACCAGGGGGAAGGCAGGGCTTCACAAAGGTGGGCCAGGTTCTGCCTCTGGGAACCACTTGGGGAACAAGACACGCTGCTGGGTTGTGACTCATCCATAGGTCAATTCCAACTCAGGGCCCACAGCCCAGGCCCCAGCACTTCAGTCGTGTCCCAGTCAGAAGGCACTTCATTCCCCCATGAGAAGACAGAATTAGATTGCTGCCTTATAAAATGTGCCTAATAAGAATGATTTAATGGGTTTGTTGTTTTGGACCCCAGCAGCTATCCTAATAAAGATGCTAACAGCAGGTGTTCACTGTGCTCAGCAGACTGCAACAACAGAAACAGGCTTTGCATGATCCTGCAGAAGACAGAAGCGAGGATCCAGTTCATGCTGTTGGTTCACACACAACCTATTTTGAAAGAGATCAGAACTCTTCAACTGAACTACACCTGAAAATTATTATTTTATGGTCCAGAAAAAAATCTTCAGACCTCCACAGAAACAAATGACTGAAGTTTGAGGTTTAATTGCTGTGTAAACTGAGTTTATTACACACACGAGTGTTTAAAAATCTTCTTCTGTTAAAGTCTAATCTTGTGGTAAACTTATCCTCAAATCATTAAGCTGGGCCGCTTGAGGACACTTTCTGCTGACTCAAACAAGTCAGTCATGATTAGTTCACAGGCCCCTTTCTTCACGGACTCCTCTATCCAGCTACCATGCATGTGAGTGAGGGCCTGCAAGCTGTTTTTAATACTTTCAAAGGTCAATGTTGACCATGTTTGCCAAGATAGAAATAGCCTCTGTTCCTGTTTCCATGTTACAAATGCAGAAAGCAGTAAGATGCTTTATGTTTGATTCCCTGTAAACTGCTACCTGTCACCTGTTTCTTCCCACTTACTCTTACTTAAAAGTTAAGAAACCTCCCCTTGATTTAAGGGAAACAAAGAACAAAGCTTGATGCACATTCATATTTCCCCACATTGCTTCCCAAGCATCAGATGCACTTGTATAAATTGGCCAAATATCTAAAACGATTCAGACAAAACAACTAAGCCATCTCCAAGAAGGAGTTACCAAGGTTAAAAAAACCCCAAACCACAACACAGAACACCACCACAGTCATTTTACATAAAATGCTTGGAAGCATTGATCTAATAAAATATCCAGTGGTGAGATATTTTCTAGTACTTCAGCCTGTGATTTATTTAAATACCATTTATTGAAATTGTAATACAAAAACATGGTCACCATAAATTTTAATCTCTGTAGTAATTTCCTTGCCTATCAGGTAATGGAATGCTAAAATCATTCAGGATGGTTATACACAGTTCTGACTTAGGTTTTACTGTGCTGAGTTGCATTCACACATTTGTTAAGTCTGCAGTATTACAAAGGCCTAAAGAAACAATTTCTTTCATTTTTCTGCTTTTAAAAGATTGCTTGTTTAAAGCCATTTTAACAAACCCTAACCTTTCATAACACCTGTGAGAGTAGCAAGTGCTTCAATTCATAATTGGTTACTAAAAGAAAACTGCAGCACAATACAGAGAATTTAATGCAAGAATAAGGAGAAAAAAGTAGGAGGAAAAAGATTATTCTGACATGAACCTGTTGGAGCAGGTCCAGAGGAGGGGGTGTTGGACTAAGTGACCTTTAAAGGTCCCTTCCAACCCAAACCATTTTATGATTCTATGATCCTATGATTTCATTTATAAATGCTGTGCTTGAAGTCTGGGATTTGAGCTTGATCCTTTTATTTGAGGGTGGTGGTAGACCTTTCAGAAATGTCTTGGTTTGTATTTCGTATCAGTTGTGTCAGAGCATAATGAGGTTTGTACTGGTGCTGAGCCATTTGCTTCTTAACAACTGGGAATCCTAAAACACCAGGACACTGCGAATACTGCAATACAAAATGACAAGTTAGTGACTGTAGATAAGCCTCTGGGCTAACATCAGCAGAACATTGCTGTTTTCTCTGAAAATCTAGGCTGTTGTTGTCAGCCAGGGTACTCCCTCCCTGCCCACCCACCTCTTTTGCAGTGAACAAAATTCATGCAAGACTGCAAAGCCTTCACTCATGAAGCCCAGGGCTCCTAGCAATTAATCACCAAATGTAGCCTGGGAAGTCCTTGCAGTGGGGCTTAGACACATCTTTCCAGTGACAAATGGTTCTAAGGGTAACCTCTGAACAGTACAGCTTATTCTGGGCTGAAACACAAAGTGTTTCACTTAGTAAACATGGCCAGCTGAAACATGCCTCTGTCTTCAGGCTGACTGCCATTATTTTAACAAAGCTGACGGCATCTCTGTCCTCACCACTTTCCCTGTTTGTTACATTAAAACATAAACCTAACATTTACAACATGTTTAAAATAAGGACAGTCAAAAAATGAAGTGTGTGCCACACAGAACCTGAGAACAAGCCTCAGGGGCTTAATTCTTCTGTTACATGCTTTTAATATTTAGAGTAAGTAACACCTAAAATAACTGCTAGCAAGTGACAATGAAAAGAAAACATGAATATAACTCTTCAGACTGTGTATGTTATAAACAGCTAGACCTTTCAAAAAAGGTTGTCCCCATGCAAATGTATTTCCCACTTCTACTACGGAGATTTTTCATAATTTCCATGGTGAACCTTGTATTTGGCAAACAGTATTTCTGATTTCAACACTCTGTGAAAACAGAGGCTAAGCTAAACTCTCACAATATTTGAGGAATGCATGAGAGCTAAATTCTGAGTTTGCAATGTATATATGCACCTGATACTTTCCTTTTTGAAAAGCTCTTAAGATGCAAGAAAACTACCCAGTGACTTTAGGACTAATTACACTGGGACTCTGTTTGCTAGCTCACAAGAGGAATGGTGAGTTGCTCTTTCAGTAGACAGGCTCTTTCTGTGTCCCTGGCTCTCATCCTAAAGTGTTTCTTGGAATGTGATGTGGCTGATCCCTGGCACTCTACAGCTTGGCATTCCCAGGCTCCCCTGGTTGTGTGCTCTTTTCCAATGGGTAGTGGGCAAAGATTTTCTCATGTACAGTGGTCTTTTCTCCCTGTGCCACTCAGAGGCTTTGCTCAAACTAGAATCTGAGAGTTCCCCTGCAAGGTAAGACAGGGCCCATTGCACTTCAAAAGCTAAAGCTTCACTGGTTGTATTACTACAGCTGCAACCCATGGACACACACTGGGCAAGGTTGAGTGGCATAGTATGTTGCCTTCCCATTCTCTGCCATGAATTCATACTCTGTGTTACCATACAGCTCCTTTAGGTTATTTATATAAAACCTTTACAGTTAAACAATGTTTACCTCTTCCCTGCCCTTAGAAAATCAAATCCTTCATTGATTTTAGTGAAAGGAAGTGTGTGGGTTATTAATGGTTCCAGAACAAATTTTTTCTTCATGTAGTCAGCAACCAGTTTAGGGACTGAATCTTTACTCTTCCAGCCTGAAAAAAAACCACAGACAATGGATAATGAAGCGTTAAATGCTTGTGAAAATAGTTAAAACCCATGGTAGCTTAAATTTTTAGATAAACTTTCTACAGCAAAATAGCCTGATGAAATGTTGCAGCCTGTCTTTACCTTTGCAACACAGAACGCTAGCAGGAAACATGGGATGAAGCTTTTTTCTTGCCAGCAGCACTAGATAACACTGGCTCAAATAGTAGGATGCCTTTCCAAAGGAACTTCATTTGTCTCTGCTATTTTAATTAGGTGTCTATTGAATAGCTCAGAGGAACTGGTGTCAGTGAGAAAACTTGTTGTTAGAAACAAGTTTTCTGTGGCCTTCAGCTTTAGTGAGCTCGGGCTTGCTGCATGTGGGACTCAGCTGGGTGAGCTCAGAGCAGAGAAACAACTGGAACGAACTGACAGCAGCTGGCAAAGGGCTGAGCTGGGGTCTGACCTGTGAGGAAATCAGGTGAGTCTGACACCCAGTGTCCTTTAGGGTCCTGACTCTCTATCTCTCCCACTTCTCTCTTTTTCTTTCCCTCTTTCTGTCTTTCTATCCTTCTCATTCTCTTTTTTGCTCTTGCTCTTTTTCTCCTCCTCTCTCTCTCCTCCCTTCTCTTTTCCTTGTTTTCTCTTTCTCTCCCTTTGCTCTTAACTTTCTCCTTTTTTCTCCTTATCTCGTTGTCTGATATCTTTTTATCTCTTCTCCTCTCTCTCACAGAATCACAGAATGTTAGGGATTGGAAGAGACCTCAAAAGATCATCTAGTCCAATCCCCCCGCCAGAGCGGGTTCACCTAAACCAAGTTGCACAGAAACACGTCCAGGCAGGCTTTAAACATCTCCAGAAACGTCTCCCCCCTTTTCTTTCTCTCTTCTACTTTTTGCTCATTACAATTCTAATCATCTACAGAAGGCTACATTTCTCATTTCAATCCCTTTTTTTTTCCTCATTTTTCATCTTATTTACTTTCTATAATTTCCCCCTCCCTTGTCTCTATTTTTTTTGGTATTTTTATCTCTTCCTTTCTCTTTCTTTGCCTCTTCTTCTCTCTCTTGTCTTCCACCCTCCCTCCCTCTCCATTTTTCTCTCTCTTCTCACACTGTTAACTAACAGTTCCCATAATTAATTCCCTTTGTGCTTCTCTGTCAGCAAAATAACCATCAATACTTCCAATAGGACAAGCTAAGCAATGAATTTAGATATATCCTATTTCATTCAAGATGATTTATGAGTTTCTCAAGCCAGTTAAATCAGGTCTTTCCAAGTCCTTACCTCCAAAGACGGACCCTTTCCAGGTGCGACCACTGAAGAGGAGCATGGGGTCAAAAGTGATCATCTGTGCTGCAGGAGGCACTCCCACAATCACACTTACTCCGTAGTTGTACTGGCAACAGGCCAAGGCTGCAATCTGCATATGAAACAGAACGACACCTCAGAGTCATGCACTATTTGCTGCTGGGACACAAATGTTTGAATTCCTTCTACTCCTCCCAGAGCTCAGCCTGCAATTCATTTTTTGCAACTGAAACCACATCAAATAATTTCTATTGTATATGCTCACACCATTGTATCTACTGTCATGGGTTAGGTATGTCCTAGTTTGTTGTCCTTCCCTATTTTGTCCTAGTTAGTGATACGCCACTGTTAGAAAGAAGATAGTGGGCTATGTGAAATTTAGCCATCCTGGTTAGGCTAGGAGACTACACAGAAGTACCCTTTCCTAAGTTTTTGAGCATGGTTCTGTCCCTTCATCGCACTGGCAGATAGCTGAACTTAAGAGGTTTGAAGTTAGCTTGACACTTTGCCAGTGGCTCTCAGCTCCTCACCCTTGGTGGTCAGTGGGTTAGCAAAGAGAGAGCTAACAAGCTAATGCCTCATCTGTCCACATCTTTTAGTTGCATACCATGGTTTCGATACGGCCAATCACCTCAAAGGAGTAGTCCACACCTTGGCCAGTCATTTCGATCAACACCTCATGAATAGGCTTCTGGAAATCTTTAGGGTTGACACAGTCGGTGGCTCCCAGCTCTTTGGCCTTGTCAAACTTGTCGCTATTGATGTCAACAGCAATGATGCGGGAAGCTCCAGCTGCTTTGCAGCCCATGACAACGGAGAGGCCAACTCCTCCAAGGCCAAAGATGGCACAGGTGGACCCTGGTTCTACCTATAATAACCACATAAACATAGCACACTATTACAGTCCAGGTAAAGCACAATGTATTTTCTTATTAGCGACATGTTTTCAGTTCAGCCACTTGTAATTTAGAGATTACCTGCTGAGAAGGAATTTGCACATGCATAACTACTAGTGCAGTAGTCTACTGTTATAATCCTACATGTGATTAAAATAAAATTGTCCCTAAAATACATTTCTGAGACCAGGTTTTCATTACACATCTCAGCTTCATCTTTAGAGAGACCTTTTTTTAATGATCCTTCTATTCCAGTAGTGTTAAGATCTCTAGTGTCACTTCACTGAGGACAGTGACAGCTTTGTAATGCTCATGTGTTGCTGCAAATTATGAGTGTTGCATATATAGGGTTCCATGTATTTGTAGACTTAAGCTACAATAAAACAGAGCAGCTCTGTTGTAACATTTTTCTAGGGGTGATAAAGCCATGAGAAAAAAAATAACAGATGGCAATAAGTATTTTTACTAGAATTTGATTTGAAGACTTCGGAGTACCTCGGAGACAGTGAAACTGAAGTAGGTGAAGAACTAGTATCTTCTTTCCACCCTGAACTCAACAGAGTTGATACCTCCTGGCTGCCATGCTGATGACCCACTCCCAGGCCACACAATCCTGAACAGATACCACAAACACCCACCACAATACTTACCTTGGCAGTTTGCACAGCAGCCCCATAACCAGTTGAAAATCCACAGCCAACTAAACAAACTTTCTCCAGAGGAGCAGCAGAATCAATTTTGGCTACAGCAGATTCATGCACTACTGTGTATTCAGTGAAGGTACTTGTACCAATAAAATGGTGAACTACTTTTCCTTTGCAGGTGAATCTACTGGTGCCATCAGGCATAAATCCAGAAGCAGAACCAAGGCTGTTTGAAAGATGAACAGAAATAATGGCAAGTGAAAGCTGTTGAATGTGATCAGTCTTGTGTAAATAAAAATCAAATATGGGTTGTACAGAATGCAGGAAAACTCACTCATTTTTACTGCACATATTACCCTTCTTGCTTAAGCAACTGCTGCACTCCCCACACTGTGGAATAAAGAGTGGAATAACCTTGTCTCCTAGAAATAAAACAGTAATGACAGAGGATTAAAAAAGGCAAACAGGAAGCATGCAGGTAAAAACATGAAAGAAGCATATTTAATCCCTAGGCAGATGTTCACTAGAAGTGCCGTGCTGGTTTTATTTCCTTCTGCTGCCCTTAGAAGATAAACATAATTAGGGCAAAGTCATGACAATTAATTTCAATATGCAAAATTCCTGGTGTCTCTCATAGAACTGAGTCTGAGCTATGTCATAAAGCCGTGTTAGCTGCAGAGATTTTTGAAGGCCTCATTCAGCAGTTCATTGCCTCTTCTACTTAAAAGGAAAACAGTAATAGGCAGGTAAAGAAACAGAGATAAAAACTGACATCCACTAGGAGAGCAGATTGGAGTACCAAGATAACAGGGTTATAAAATGTGCATACAAAGAATGGAAAATTAAGCATTGATTTGCCATCCCTCTTGAGTCTCTTTCCTATCTGCAGGCCCATTACTGTTGCACTGGAGTAAAGATAGGTAAAATATTTCTTGGAAAGCAGTGACACACACAAGCTAAGACAACATCTCTAATTCTCTAGTATAATTACATGATTAACAAAGTAGCTCACAGCTTCCCAGTGCAATTCGTTTTCTGCTACACAGCAATGTGTGATAAATCACTAGTAAGTTAACTTCAACTTAACTTAGAACTGTGACACAAGTTTAGTAACTCATCATTCTGCTAAAGAAACTGTCTTGGAGCCTTTTTTAGAACTTGAAGTAACTTGTGTAAATTAAGCAACATCTGAGAAATGCGATTTTGTGCAGGTGTGTGTGTGGGGGGGTGTGGGGGTGTGTGGGGGGGTGTGTGTTCAGGCTTGCTGTTTCAGCTCACTTGGAACATGGTAGAATTAGACAACAGAGTGACTTATGAACTCAGATGTCAGAGGAAAAGCAGTTAAAGATATCACTGAAATTTGCAATATACATATTTGTTTGGAGTTAAAGCAGAAATCTCTAATAAAACTTTTCCTTACCATACATATAAACCTGTTTTGGACAGACTTTGTATTTGTTGCCAGTACAAAGATGCTGGAAGTACAGAGGTGTTAAAAGTGATCTACTGAGGTATTGGAACAAGCTGCCTGGATAAAATCGAGCCTTTCTATCCAGATTTTGTTCACTGCATAATTTGTCTTAATAATTTAGCCCTTATTAGAATTTTTTTTCAGTCCCATAAAAGTGTATAGAAATCCCATTTCATCTTGCAGCAGTTGGAGGAAAATCAGCATGTTTCCCTGACTTCTCTGCACACGAGAGTCGAAAGAGTGTAGCAAGAGGAGCAGCTGGTCCAGATAAGAGTCCTCAGAGAGACCCAGCCCTCAGTGAGAGGTGCTGGCTCACCTGCACTGGTGCAGCACACAAGCAAAGCCTGCAGCAGGCTGGGCACCCCAGTCATGCCTTGGTAATTTTAAAGTGAAGTAACAACACACAGACCTAAGTTCTGGTCTACTGAAGTAAATGGAAGGTTCAGCTGCCAGGAGAACTAAAAGAAGGTGCTTTGACACATTGTCTAGTGCTTTGCTTTGCTTTATTCTTAAAAGAGATTAGCTAGTAAACTAGAACCTGCATCTAATACCTGATTTCCTATGACCAACAGCAATGAATCTATGTTCTTAATCCCATGAAAAGCACTATGTAGGTGGAAAGCAAGTTGCAAATGTTTTTGTCAAAGCCAAAAGAAATTGAATAGAAAATCTGAAAATAAATCAAGATTGGGAGCACAGATGTAAACAGCACATAGTATCTTTTAAGGTATCCATGAAAAAAGTGAAAGTTGGAACGTTTCCCTCTGCAATACAAGCACTAGTGCATGCAATCATCTTTGACCTAAACAGGAGCCTGGAAACTCAGTGCGGGGTTTGTGCTCACTGCTGTTTCATACCTGGTTTGACTGAAGTTACTCCCTGTCCAACACTCTCCACAACACCACCTGCTTCATGCCCAAGAATTATTGGAAAAGGCATAACCAGTCCACCAGTTACCACATGGTCATCAGAGCGACAGATGCCTGTGGCCACAATCTGATTTAGAGGAAAGACAAGAATACTTCAGCATTTAACTATGTCGTGTCATATGCAGAAGTTAAATGATAACACATATTTGGAGAAGTCACTTGCTTCCCTCCAAAATCACATATGCACACAATAAATCTACAGGTAGAACACTTTTGGTTGTGTGATTCCTGATTTTCATGGTCTGTATTAGTCTCTAATCAACAAAGCAAGGCTCCTTTGTGAATGTTTGTGATGCACCACTGAGCTCTATAGGGAGTCTCATTGATTATCTGGCAGAACCAATGTTCTAGCAATACAACTATATATGAAGAACAAAATAAAATAAAGTATCCCTATCATTTATATATAAATACATAAATTTTAAAAGGTTGTAATATTATAGAAATATTGCAAAGTTAGGTAAATATAAATTACCTATCACATATTCTTTATAAACAGAAATATTATATATATTTTATTTTCCTTATATTTCAGATATAGGATTTAGGATACAATATATAATAGATGTTATATAAAATATATATTATACAATGATATAATGTTATATATAATTACATTAAAATTATTATATATTATTCATATGTTTTAAATATTCATACAGTTATATATACAAAATTTTAAGCCACACATAGTATTATATATTACATTTTGCCTTTTCTTTGAAGTAGCAGAGCAGTATTTCTTTTGAAACATTCAGATATCTTCACAACTTTTATTCCGACAAACGGAGTTGTCAACTCCATGAAAGGGTACTTCTTACTTGGTGTAACACTTGAAACTGCTCTAAAATGAAAACAGCTGCTGAATTCCACTGGAAAAGTTCCTGAAATGTAACAGATGCTCAACAACCCCTTAAAAAAGGAAGCTCCCAGCCCTACTGAGCTATTTCCTAGCACAGATTAAAACAAATTAAGATAATTTCTTGCTCCACACTATAGGAAATTTTTTGCCTTGCATTGTAGTTTTTTCAGCCTATTAGAAGAACAAATGTCTTAGTAAACAAAAACCCCAACTCTAAAACACTTTTTTTTTTTTTTTTTAAGGAACCTCCTGATCAAATTTAGGACTTGAAGCATGTTCCATAAGTTACTGAAGAATAACTACTCATCTAATGAATGTTTTCCAACTGGATCCTAAAAAATCTATAGAAATAATTCTGATGAACAGCAAGATAGAATGCAAGTCCTAACAGCAGTTTTACATTTTTAGTACCTTTATACGAACTTCATGTGCTTTTGGTGGGGCAACTTCCACTTCCTCAATAGAAAATGGTTTATTGGCTTCCCACAATACTGCTGCTTTGCATTTAATAACCTGCAAACAGAGCAAAGAAAACAGGATGGCTCTTGCATTTTCATGTCACCACACAGACACATTCTTACATTTCTACAGGTGAAACTCCTGTTTGTATTTGGAGGAGAGGGAAAACTACAGGGGAAAAAAAACCATACCAACAAACCCAAAACACGACAAAAAAGCCACCACAGTATAAGCCCATTTTTCCCCCATCAAGATCATATTTCTTCATATTTCTGTGATAAAAAGTTTTCAGCAACATATATACTACTCTCCTAGGATAGCTGGATACCTTATCCATCCTCATTGCTCCTTCTCTGTTTCTGACTTCTTTGGAGGATTATTTTTGCTGTGTTGGTTTACTGGTGTGTCTTCTTGGAGATGGCGTGCTAAATGATGGCACGTATCAGGTTATTATAAAGTCTGTATTGCCTAGAACTGCCTGTGTCAGGAACTGACAAGATTGCTAAAAATGGAGTCCAGAGCTTAATACAGACTTGCAAACATTTTATTACAGCCCAAGTTCAGCTATGAGGTGATGGCTGAGAGGACATCTATGTAAAACAACGTAGCGCTGTGCAGAGATAATCTTGAAGAAGCAACAGTCCCCTTTGTGCAAAATTATCTGCGCTAAGGTGCCTTTCTTCTCAAAAGGGATATTTAACTCTGGTGGGTTATTTCCAATACACAAGACATCTTTTTTTTTTGTCTGTTAGGCTAGTTTGTCCATCAGCTCTGCAGACTTTGTCCAGGTGCTGACAGGCTTCTGGGCTCCTCTGATCAACTGCCACTGAGAGAAAAACACACTCAAAAGAGAAGGAAGCATCGTCCACTCCTCTCCCAGGCTCTCATACAGAAGCAGCCCCAGTTTCCACCTCGTAAGCTCACATCTAGTGTATTCAATGGTAGTAGGCCTCTCTATCACCATATTCATTCCTGTTCTTCCTTGGAGGTGACTGCCCATCCCATAGCTTTAAATTACTCCAGGACCTGGAATATGGCTTTCCCTGTCACCCTTATGGGTAACACTCTTAAGTCCTCAGTCACTTGGTCACTCTGTTAAGTCCTACTGACTGCAAGCATTCAGGTGACAGGTCCATCATGCAAGAAGACTGGCACAAGCATAAGTATACTGTGAGACTGGGACCCTGGGACTGGAACAACTGAACACCAGTGTGCTGAAAAGTTCTTGGGGAGGGATGGGGGAAATAAGGCAACTTTTTAGTATCAAAGCTTTTGAAGTAGAAGTAATGCCTCATTATCAACAAATTGCCAACTGGTAACAAAACAAATACTAGGAAATACTAAGGATATGAAATAAAAGAGTGCACACTCAGCAGCCAGACCCAAAGTGGCAATCGGCACAACGCTTTGAAAATGACAGACTTGAGAGAGGTTTGCACTAAATTTAACAGTTCATGTTGTCCTGGTTTGAGTTAGAACAGAATTAATTCTGTTCACTAATTTTACTTTTCAGCTCAGTCTCTCCTAAGTAACTGCACTTTCTGAAGTTAATGGCACATTTTTGCAGACAGTGTCTGCTTCTAAAGTGATAATGCTCAGTGTTTTAGAGTTACTACCAAGGATTGGCATGCAGAAAGGCTCTGGCTTATTTATACTTGCTCCTATAGAAATCGAGGTCACTGCTAAATCCTGGGTACCACACTGGGGGGGCTGGCAAAAACTAAAAGGCTGCAGTAGTGGGGAGGAGCCGACAGGACAGGTGACCCTAAACTGACCAACAAGGTATNAACACTGACTTCTTGTGCCAAGAATTCAGGCAGCTGCAGAGCAGTCAGGTTGCTGATACCACAAGTCCTGTCCAATACACTCAAACCGGTCTTGTGAAGTGTTGCTGCCAAGGGCGCTGCTCTAATCATTTAGCCTAACCTCCCACCTCAGAGTCCCACCCCTTAATCAACCAAAGCCCTAGAAAAAAAATAAACCACCCATCTGTTGAAATCTAACTCTTTATAGAGCTTCTGTTTTCCTGATCCCTTTTTCACACCCCTCCCCTCCCACTTTGCATCTCACCTATGGTTGCTCTCCACATCACGGGAAGAAAGCAAAAGCTCTGGCTGGAAGCTGTCCCCTCTTTCCACCTCCCTGGCAGGCTGCCCTCCAAACCCACAGCTCTTTGTGGCATTGTAGGTGCAAAGAGTGGCTCTTGAATTCACAGCAGCAGGGACACAGTGAGAACATGAAGGCTTTGCTGAATTACTTTGGTGACACTCCTTAGAGCCCAGCTGGTACATTCAAACACACTACTGTGCAAGCTGCTTGAGAAACATACACTGTCTGGCTGCGGCCGTACCTGCTCCCGATTCCTTAGTTTTACAGTTCAGCTACTCATTAATCTGTGGGAATGACTTTCAGTGAACAGTGACCAAGGACAACGTGCCGATCATGCTGATGAGAAAACAAAAATCAGTAATTCAGCAATAAATGTTGCCAGAGGATGTGCCTTTCTTACCACATACAACCTCAACCTCCCCTAGTACAGCTTGAGGCTGTTTCCTCTTGTCCTATCGCTTGCTGCTTGGAAGAGACCAGCATCCACCTCACTACAGCCTTCTTTCAGGTAGTTATAGAGAGTGATAAGGTCTCCCCTCAGCCTTCTTTCCCCCAGACTAAACAACCCCAGTTATCTCAGCTGCTCCTCATAAGATTTGTGCTCTAGACCCTTCACNCTCAGCAGCCAGACCCAAAGTGGCAATCGGCACAACGCTTTGAAAATGACAGACTTGAGAGAGGTTTGCACTAAATTTAACAGTTCATGTTGTCCTGGTTTGAGTTAGAACAGAATTAATTCTGTTCACTAATTTTACTTTTCAGCTCAGTCTCTCCTAAGTAACTGCACTTTCTGAAGTTAATGGCACATTTTTGCAGACAGTGTCTGCTTCTAAAGTGATAATGCTCAGTGTTTTAGAGTTACTACCAAGGATTGGCATGCAGAAAGGCTCTGGCTTATTTATACTTGCTCCTATAGAAATCGAGGTCACTGCTAAATCCTGGGTACCACACTGGGGGGGCTGGCAAAAACTAAAAGGCTGCAGTAGTGGGGAGGAGCCGACAGGACAGGTGACCCTAAACTGACCAACAAGGTATTCCATCTCATTTACATCATATTCAGTATAAAGCTAAGGGATCATGAGGGTCAGTCCCTCTTCTATGATAGTATCTCTCAGATAGTGCAAGAAACAACATACACTGGCTTCAGCAGTGGTATTAACCTAGATCTCTCTTGTCACTTACTTTCTAGCAAAGATGTAAATGCTCATTTCAGTTCCAGCTCAGTACTACACTGCATGGGATACTTACTCTTGGTCTCCATGAACTTAAGTTCCAGACTTGTTATACACATATTCAAATTTAGTGACTGTCCTAATATCAGCACAATTACACCCTGAAATTTAACACAATATTAACTATGTCTTTTTTTTTTAGAAAGCAAACTGATATAAATTCTAAAGAAGCTAAAAATAATTTAAACCTCTCAGAGGTCTCAGAATGGAGACTGATAGAACTGATAAATACACTGATCTTAATATTTGCCACATTGTATCATATTGTAAACTGTCCAATCAGAGATTAAAAATAGTTTTCTAACCCTGGGGGGAGATTATTCTTCTTTTTATTCTAGTCCTGTTACCTTGTGTTGCCTCAGTGCTTAAAAAAAACCAAAAAAAAAATTGCACCGAAGACTGGAACAACCATTTCCTAGGAAAGCACAAAAGTCTGCAAGCAAAGGCAGCTCTCCTGTACCAGCTTCCTCATAAACTCTCATCTGTGCTCTACCACAAGGACTTAGGGTGTCCCTGCAAAGAAACTGCATTTAAAAATGCATTATTCAACTGCAGTAAAGAAACTTTTAGAGTATAAACTTTTGCTTACTTTGCCTGCTGTGCTCATGTTGACGAGTGCGTCTGTTTTGAATCTTGCCAACACTGACTTCTTGTGCCAAGAATTCAGGCAGCTGCAGAGCAGTCAGGTTGCTGATACCACAAGTCCTGTCCAATACACTCAAACCGGTCTTGTGAAGTGTTGCTGCCAAGGGCGCTGCTCTAATCATTTAGCCTAACCTCCCACCTCAGAGTCCCACCCCTTAATCAACCAAAGCCCTAGAAAAAAAATAAACCACCCATCTGTTGAAATCTAACTCTTTATAGAGCTTCTGTTTTCCTGATCCCTTTTTCACACCCCTCCCCTCCCACTTTGCATCTCACCTATGGTTGCTCTCCACATCACGGGAAGAAAGCAAAAGCTCTGGCTGGAAGCTGTCCCCTCTTTCCACCTCCCTGGCAGGCTGCCCTCCAAACCCACAGCTCTTTGTGGCATTGTAGGTGCAAAGAGAAAAGGGGAGAGTGGCTCTTGAATTCACAGCAGCAGGGACACAGTGAGAACATGAAGGCTTTGCTGAATTACTTTGGTGACACTCCTTAGAGCCCAGCTGGTACATTCAAACACACTACTGTGCAAGCTGCTTGAGAAACTGAAGTGCTGGGGCCTGAACCATAGCGCTGAACCAAAGTTGACCAATAGAGGAACCTTACAATCAAATAATATGTCTAATATGCATAGTATTGATTGTACAATGCAATATANATACACTGTCTGGCTGCGGCCGTACCTGCTCCCGATTCCTTAGTTTTACAGTTCAGCTACTCATTAATCTGTGGGAATGACTTTCAGTGAACAGTGACCAAGGACAACGTGCCGATCATGCTGATGAGAAAACAAAAATCAGTAATTCAGCAATAAATGTTGCCAGAGGATGTGCCTTTCTTACCACATACAACCTCAACCTCCCCTAGTACAGNTTTGCTATAATGGGTTTTTTTGTAACAGCAGCAGAATTTTTCCTATCTAAAGGTATGCTGCAAGACTGTGAGAACAGACACCCAGCTATCCTGAGAAATGTGTGATTAAAACTAAAATAGATAAAAAGATACCTTTTGGGTTCCTTCCCAGGCTTGGCTGACCTTGGATGGAAGCCAGTAAGGAGGAAAAACATCTGTTTTTGAAAATTATTTTTGAAGGTCACTTATGCAACTGGAGTTCTTTATTCAATAGTATGAAAGCTGGTCCCGCTTGCAGCAAACTTTGGATGCCTCACCTACGAGTGGACACACTGCATAAGGCTTCCCAATTGCCAGGAAAAAGTTCTCCAAATCCTCACTGCAACCAGGGCTCCCCAGTGACTGAGGGTCTGGATGATGGTAGCTGATAGGGCAATTGGTGATGTGTCTCTCTTAATCACTATAGTTACCTCTATGTAGTACTGATTAGGTGCATTATCCTGCTTATTCCTGCTGCTGCTTAAAGCTAAAGTATAATAAGTTTATATTTTCTGACTAACCAGAATGTTTTATTTCTGTATCATCTGAGGTGGACAGTAAAATAAGCCTGAGCCTGTTGTTGGTGTCTCTGTTCTTTCTGTTGATCCTGGCAGTTGGCAAAACATACACTGTCTGGCTGTGGCTGTACCTGTTCCCAATTCCTTCGTTTTACAATTCAGCTACTCATTAATCTGTGGGAATGGCTTTCAGTGAACACTGACCAAGGACATCGTGTCGATCATGCTGATGTTGTTTATCTGGACTTCAGTAAAGCCTTTGATACTCTTTCCCACAGCATTCTCATAAAATAACTGTCAGCCCTAGGCCTGGATGGGTGTACACTCTGCTGGATGACACACTGGCTGGATGGCTGGGCCCAGAGAGTGGTAGCGAATGGAGTTAATTCCAGCTGGCGACCGGTCACAAGTGGTGTTCCCCAGGGCTCAGTGCTGGGGCTGCTCCTGTTTAACATCTTTACCAATGATCTTGATGAGGAGATTTGAGAGCACTCTCAGTAAGTTTGCAGATGACACTAGGTTAGGTGGGTGTGTTGATCTACTTGAGGGTAGGGAGGCCCTTCAGAGGGACCTGGAGAGGCTGGAGTGATACGCCATGGTCAATCGTATGAGCTTTAACAAGGCCAAGTGCTGAGTCCTGCACTTGGGCAGCAACAACCCTATGCAAAGCTAGACTTGGGGAGGAGTGTCTGGGAAGCTGCTCAGCAGAAAGGGACCTGGGGGTTTTGACTGACAGCTTAGCATGAGCCAGCAGTGTGCCCAGGTGGCCAAGAAGGCCAATGGCATCCTGGCCTGTATCAGGAACAGTGTAGTCAGAAGGACTAGAGAAGTGATCGTCCCACTGTACTCGGTGCTGGTGAGACTGCATCTTGAGTGCTGTGTTCAGTTTGGACACCACATCATAAGAAAGACATTGAGGTTCTGGAGAGGGTGCAGAGAAGGGCAATGAAGCTGGTGAAGGGTCTTGTGGGTAAGTCTTATGAGGAGTGGCTGAGGGAACTGGGGTTGTTTAACCTGAAGGAGAGGGTGCTGAGGGGAGACATCAGCTCTCTTTACAACTACCTGAAAGGAGGTTGTAGGGAGGTGGGTATTGGTCTCTTCTTACAAGCCACAACTGACAGGACAGGAGGAAATGGCGTTAAGTTATGCCAGGGGATGTTTAGGTTAGACATTAGGAAAAACTTCTACACCAACAGGGTTATCAAGTACTGGAACAGGCTGCCCAGGGAGGTGGTTGAATCACCATCCCTGGATGTATTTAAAAGCTGCCTAGATAGGGTGCTCAAGGATATGCTGTAGAAGTGGCCTGGTAGAGACAGATAATGGTTGGACTCGATGATCTTAAAGGTCCTTTCCAACCACAGCAATTCTGTGATTCTGTGATCTATTTTCAAATTACACCTAGCATTCTGAAATCAAGATTTTTTCCTTCAGAAACAAGTGGAAAAGAGATAATTACTACAAAGAGCACTCTCTTAGGTTTACCTGTATGACTAATTCATTTAAGAAGGGATACATGAAGAGGAAGCAGGGAGAAACACAGTAGATGTACGCAATGTCACATCCTTCAGCGGCAGTGAAGTGCTCTAGTGGCCTCTGAGATGCAACTCCAGCCTGACAGGGATGTGAGCTGTGTTTGGCCAGGGCTAGAAGAACAGAGGTCAAGAGCCCCTGCTAAACAATTGCAAAGACCCATAAAGCAAAGAGTCTGGCCTGAGGCTTCCTACAGAAAAAGGCTACCAGAGTCCACAGTGGTGGACCTATCTCCCAACCAGGGAACAGCAGACCTCAGGGTATTCATCCATACACTCTGTTCTGCTCTTTTGAAACTAAGTTCCTCTCCCCATCGCCCCAAGGCCTTTCATAGAATCACAGAATCATTTGAATTGGAAAAGATCTTTAGGAACATTGAGTCCAACCATTAACCCAGCACTACCATGTCCACCACTAAACTACATCCTGAAGCACCACATCTACATGGCTTTTAAATAACTCCAGGGATGATGACTTCACCCACTTCCCCGAGTAGCCTATTCTAGTGCTTGACAACCCTTTACGGGAAGAAATTCCTCCCAATATCCAACCTAAACCTCCCCTGGCGCAACTTGAGGCTGTTTCCTCTTGTCCTATCACTTGTTGCTTGGGAGAAGAAACCAACACCCACCTCACTACAACCTCCTTTCAGGTAGTTGTAGAGACTGATAAGGTCTCCCCTCAGCCTCCTTTCCCACAAGCTAAACAACCCCAGTTCTCTCAGCTGCTCCTCATAAGATTTGTGCTCTAGGCCTTTCACCAGCTTCATTGCCCTTCTTGGACATGCTTCAACACCTCAATGTCCTTCTTGTAGTGAGGGGCCCAAAACTGAACCCAGTATTTGAGTTGTGGCCTCACCAGTGCCAAGTACAGAAAAACAATCACTTCCCTAGTGTTGCATGCAATGATGGATAGATCTGGTAAGAGCGTAATCCCCTTGCGCTCTAGCCAGTCCTCAGAGATTAGAGGGCCTAGAGGCAGCTGGATTTACCTCTTAACAGGTAGGCCAATCATTGTGACAGTGCACCTGACCTTTAAATATAGGTATACTCTAAACCTTTCTTTAAACTTAAATATAACTTGATTTAAACTTCAAGTGTAAGTTAGACTTAGAAGGCCTGGTTTAGTGGAGCACATTCTCACCTTGTCTTTACTATGTTTAGGTCTGCTTCGTCTGCTTTCTCAAGACTAGCAACTGCAGTTTGGCATGTAGGTGACAGATAAATGAAACTGTTACTTTGAACAAAGCTGGGAAAATGGTTGCTTTGAACTGTAAATTTGAGGACTGCTAATCGGTAAGACATTCCAGGATAAGGGACGCAAGGCCACCTTGGCGGACATCAGCATAACAGGACACATCGGACCTGCAAATGGCGGAGCAAGGCCACAAACTAGTGCTAGGTGCATGGACGAGGAATCACAAGATGAGGAAGATGAAGAAGGATGAAGTAACAACCACTACGCAGGCGCAAGGGACAAGATAATATTTCAGTGAGTTCCAAGAAATACTGCCTTTCATGTTAATTGTCCCAGGGATGGGAGGGATTTGAGGCTTTTAAATAGTGGCTAAAATGAGTCTGGGGGGTGGGTGCGTTAGGAGAAATGCTCCCCTGCTCACCCTGGTGCCAATAAAGGAATGCTACTTTCAGAAACTTGAAACTTACTCCCTGGAAGTTTTGTTCTCCGACCGACTTTTACAATATCAATTGCTGTGACTATAGGCCCAACACCAGATGCAGGAAGAGCCTGTCTCCTGTAGCTCTGGCTGCATTCAAAGGAAGCAGTCGGGTGCACCAATAGCACGGTTTCTTCATATGCAACATATACAGATTCTTTAAGATTGCCAGTGATAAACGCAGTAAGCTGCAGCATAGCTCCATAGCTCTAAAATACGATTGCAATCACAAGCTTGATTTCCCAGGAGAGC
>VYZX01034314.1:11550-44314 GCA_013401335.1 Brachypteracias leptosomus
AAAGAGTGGTCAGGCACTGGAACAGACTGCCCAGGGAAGAGGTGGAGTCACCGTCCATGGAGGTGTTCAAAAAACATGTAGATGTGGCACTTTGGGACATGGTTTAATGGTCATGGTAATGTTGGGTTGACAGTTGAACTTAGTGACCTTAGAGGTCTTTTCCAACCTTAATGATTGTATGATTTGAAACCAGCAACAATTTTCTTTAAAAAAACCCCCACAATGGATTCTGTAACGGAAATAAAGCTCTGCTCTTCCCCAAACTGTGTGGTGCTTGGTTTGCATTACCATTCCCCAGAACCCAATGCAAAACCACCAGCAATGTGTAACTCCGTGGCCAAAGGGACTCCATTGAAGAGCGAGTGTTAACAGGGAGCACAAGCAGACAGCATGTGCATGTCCTCTGTTGATCCACCACCCCTCTAACAAAGCAAAGCTGAAAACACATGTTTTTGGATGTTGTCTTCCCATGTGAGCAACTTCCTCCTCTAATTCCCTGTGACCCAAAGCAAGACAGTGTGTAAGCAGCACGTAGCTCCGTACAGATGTGCAACCAACCACTGCCCAAGCAGCAGAGCCAACATTAGGCCAACTGACCAGCAGAGAACTAACACACCCAACTAGATCTTAAAAGAATTTAAGGTAAGCTGAGAAGATGGTATGTTTTTCAGAACATCTTGCACCTGAAGCTCAGGTGGCCCTCAGCTAGTCCTTCAGAGTATTTCGTTTGTTATTCAAGTTTGGTGAGCATTAAGCAAAACAGTGCATGGCAGGGGGGATGCACACAAGTGTTCAATTGTTCTAAATATCTGGAAGTGTGAAAAAAACCACTGCTTGTTCAAATTCAGAGAGACTTTTGCCCATGGTGGTGAGCTATCTCAGCATCCCATGTGAACCAAGCTGCAAGATAAAGAGCTTTTATCATTCAAAATAAAAAGCAGATTTTCTTCCTCTTTTGTTACAGCATTTTTACCAATAAATTATCAAATTAGTTTTTCAATTACAATGCAGGTAATATTTTGAAAATTAAAACATTTTTCATTACTCCCTGACAAGTTAGTATTATTTTAGTAAATTGTTATTTANCCGTCCTGTCATCGCCGAGGCCCCGGGTCCCCCCCCAACCCTCCCGCGGGCCGGCAGCCCGCTGTGCCACTTCGCCTTTCCGCGTCAAGCTTCCCCTCCCCGCACTCACAACTCGTTCTTGCCCCCTTTCTCCCAGTTCTTTATCCACTCGGCGGGGAGCAGCGCCGCCATCTTCCCCGTGTGGCGCCGAGAGCCCGGATGGTGGGAGCGCCGAGCCCGGGTCAGAGGGGACGCGGCGGCCCGCGATGCACGATGGGACGGGAGCGCGCCGTACCCTGGGAGACGGCGCGCGCCGCTGCACGGCGCCTGCGCCTTAGCCCCGCCCCCGCCGCCGGCCGCGCGCACAACGGCCGCCGCCCCTCAGTGCCGTGGAGGCGGGAACGGTTCGGGTTGTACCCGTCCCTGTCCCCTCTCCCCACAGCGGCCGGGCTGCCGGCGGGGACACCCCGACACCACCCGGCAGGGCCCCCAGCACCCGGACAATGCCCGGTAGGGCCCTCTGTACCCGGACACTACCCGGAAGGGCCCACACACACACATAGCCGGGTGCTCCGAGAGCGGTTAAAATTCCTGTGGGTTGAGGGAACTTCCGCTAACTTCTAGTGGGAGATTGAGCCTAGAGCTGGGTGTGATCTCGTTACCACATCTGTAAAAATGCCGCAAATTTTACAAATATAGAAACATAGTTCAGGAAATGCACCGAAGCAGCTTGACTGTGTTAGGTGCGTTTAATGTGTATGTGACGTGAAATGTCTTTCATTAATTCTATCTCGATCCCTTAGAAGAACGTTGACAGTTAACATTTAAAAACTGGTTGTTAGTTTTCAAATCTTGAGCTCACAATTCAGATTCCAGCACCATCATTCCAGTAGCTGGTCACAAGAGGTGTTCCCCAGGGCTCAGTTTTGGGGCCTGTCTTGTTTAATATCTTTATCAATGATCTGGATGAAGGAATTGAGTGCACCCTTAGTAAGTTTGTAGATGACACCAAGTTAAGTGGGAGTGTTGATCTGCTCGAGGGTAGGGAGGCTTTACAGAGGGATCTGGCCAGGCTGGATCAATGGGCCATGGTCATTGGGTGAGGTTTAACAAGGCCAAGTGCCTTTGGTCACAACAACCCCCGGCAATGCTCCAGGCCTGGGGAAGAGTGGCTGGAAACTGCCTGGCGGAAAAGAACCTGGGGGTGTTGGCTGACAGCCGGCTGAACATGAGCCAGCGTGTGCCCAGGTGGCCAAGAAGGTCAATGGCATCTTGGCTTGTTTCAAAAACAATGTGTCCAGCAGGAGTAGGGAAGTGATCGTGCCCCTGTACTCAGCACTGATGAGACCACAGCTTGAGTACTGTGTTCAGTTTTGGACACCACAGTGTAAGAAAGACATTGAGGTGCTGGAGTGGGTGCAGAGAAGGGCAATGAAGCTGGTGAGGGGTCTGGAGAACATGTCTTATGAGGAGCGGCTGAGGGAACTGGGATTGTTTAGTCTAGAGATCTTATTGTTCTCTACAACTACCTGAAAGGAGGTTGTAGTGAGGTGGGTGTTGGTTGGTCTTTTCTCCCAAGTAACTAGCAATAGGACAAGAGGAAATAGGCCCAAGTTGCACCAGGGGAGGTTTAGGTTGGACATTAGGAAAATTTTCTTTCCTGAAAGAGTGGTCAGGCACTGGAACAGACTGCCCAGGGAAGAGGTGGAGTCACCGTCCATGGAGGTGTTCAAAAAACATGTAGATGTGGCACTTTGGGACATGGTTTAATGGTCATGGTAATGTTGGGTTGACAGTTGAACTTAGTGACCTTAGAGGTCTTTTCCAACCTTAATGATTGTATGATTTGAAACCAGCAACAATTTTCTTTAAAAAAACCCCCACAATGGATTCTGTAACGGAAATAAAGCTCTGCTCTTCCCCAAACTGTGTGGTGCTTGGTTTGCATTACCATTCCCCAGAACCCAATGCAAAACCACCAGCAATGTGTAACTCCGTGGCCAAAGGGACTCCATTGAAGAGCGAGTGTTAACAGGGAGCACAAGCAGACAGCATGTGCATGTCCTCTGTTGATCCACCACCCCTCTAACAAAGCAAAGCTGAAAACACATGTTTTTGGATGTTGTCTTCCCATGTGAGCAACTTCCTCCTCTAATTCCCTGTGACCCAAAGCAAGACAGTGTGTAAGCAGCACGTAGCTCCGTACAGATGTGCAACCAACCACTGCCCAAGCAGCAGAGCCAACATTAGGCCAACTGACCAGCAGAGAACTAACACACCCAACTAGATCTTAAAAGAATTTAAGGTAAGCTGAGAAGATGGTATGTTTTTCAGAACATCTTGCACCTGAAGCTCAGGTGGCCCTCAGCTAGTCCTTCAGAGTATTTCGTTTGTTATTCAAGTTTGGTGAGCATTAAGCAAAACAGTGCATGGCAGGGGGGATGCACACAAGTGTTCAATTGTTCTAAATATCTGGAAGTGTGAAAAAAACCACTGCTTGTTCAAATTCAGAGAGACTTTTGCCCATGGTGGTGAGCTATCTCAGCATCCCATGTGAACCAAGCTGCAAGATAAAGAGCTTTTATCATTCAAAATAAAAAGCAGATTTTCTTCCTCTTTTGTCACAGCATTTTTACCAATAAATTATCAAATTAGTTTTTCAATTACAATGCAGGTAATATTTTGAAAATTAAAACATTTTTCATTACTCCCTGACAAGTTAGTATTATTTTAGTAAATTGTTATTTATTGAATTCATTAAGTTAGTACATTTACTAAATTCAGAAAATTCTTTTAATAAAAATTGTTTTAAAAAAGACTTTATGTAAAAATTCTGAAAAATCTAAACTGTCTCTAATTATATGTTAACCTTTCTTGGACATTTTTATCATGATCACACTAATATAACATCTCTGTGAGGTAATTTTATGAAATAAGATACAGTGTTGAACCCTAAACCTGCAAGTACACATTTTGTTAACTGATTATATCATAAGATTTATTCTATTACAGCCCCCAACAGAAATTCAGAGCATCAGTGATGCACTGTGCTATGTTTGAAACTTGATCTTTTTGCAGATGGTGCATCCTCTTGAGTGAGGATATGAACACTTATGACAAACAACTCTATGGATGTCTTCTTCTGATTATCATCCCTAACACATGTGCTCATTATATTACATGTTATTCATCTCTGAAAGTCTCGCCAAGCTGTTCTTAGTTTCCTGCAGCTGCTAATCAGGATATATGAATTAAGAAATACTTCATCTGGTCAGGCAGCACATGCTTTTAGGCTTTCCAGAAATTCCTCTTGCCTGGCAAGAAGTCTTTATCTCACCTGCCTTCTCAGTCTTGCACACGCTTCCTTCTCTGTGGAAGTAATTTCACAAATAGGATGAAACTAAAGAAAATTGAGCATTTGACCTGAAACCAAATAAAAATGAAAAGATGAAGCCTAAGTGTTCTTGTGCCTGTTCCAGCACGAGCTCTGCTGTGGTTTCTCTGCACATGCTGTATTCTCCATGTTTAACAGAAACATGCAGCTTGCAAGCGCTCTGTGTATGAGTGGTGTTACACTTTGAAAACACCCTGATCAGAAGGGCTGTAAAATTTCAGCAAATCCACGTAGCTGCTGACTGAGAGGGAGAATAGTGTTTAGTCGTTACTCACAGCCAGTCCCTGCACAAGCTGTGTGCTCTGTGGAGTGCTGCTCTTCTTGATCTGTGTGTACAACACCCACTACAAAGGGACCTGTTCCAGCCCCTGAACTCTGCAGCAACACAAGTGATAAAGAGACAGATTCTCTGCCTCCAGTACTTAGATTTTAGACACAAACTACATTTCAGGCATATAGGATGCAGCGTGATAAAAGAGAAGCTCAGTTTAGAAGTGCCTAATATATTTATTATGGGTTATTTTTAAAAGTTTCATCAAATATATTTAAAACAGACATGGAAATGGTAAGAGGCACAGAACTGTAATCCCAGGGAATAGAATGAGAAGCTATTGCAAGAGAGTGCAATAGGTGTATTTAGAAGATAAGCTTAAGAGACACATAAACAGAAAACAAGAAGTTAGCAAAGGGTATTAGGAACAGGGATTTATGGAGGTGCAGAGCTGTGCAGGGTCTGAATGGGAACATGTGAAATTTTGTCTCCATGCAGAGGATGAAAAGACTCGTGAAGAAATACAGAAGAATAAAGCCATCAAGTCACTGCAGGGCCAAAAGATTAGATCCCAAGTTTATTCAAGGAAACAAAACCACTTCTTTTGTGAAGTAAACTGGTAACAGACTGGAACAGGCTGAAGGCACAGGGAGCTATTACACACAATGTAGAAATATACGTGACTCAATTTGAAAACCTAATTGAGCAGAGCCTAATAATAAATAATCACTACCAAATCTATTGGAAGCATGTACTTTTGCTTACTGTTCCTTGCTAGAAGATAATCACTGTAATATAAAGGTCATTGCTTACAAGTCCTAAGTGTAGGAGAAGTCATTTCAGGTCAATAGAGCTACTTGATGTTTGTTTTCATTCTAACACAGGGATGTTTCTTCATATGCTAATGCAAACAGCAGAGTTATGGCAGCAGTGTCATCACTGTGAATTGCAAAACTCCAACTTCTCTTTGATTTGGACTTCATAATTCAACAATGGAACAACCTAACAGAGACAAAATAAAGTATTGTGAACTGAAATATGAGCTTACATCATTGAATTTTGGTTTTAGAGCAGACAAGTTGCTCAGTTGTGGAAAAAAGATGAATGTTCAGTGTTGCACCTTCTTGCAAAATACTGACTGCTTCTGCAAATGCTTAGATCTCAACTGTCATTGAGAGCTATTTCACTATCCATATTGTCTTCCTCCTCTTTGTCCAGGGCTACAAACTCCTTTTTAAAGATCCTGTATGTTTGCTTTTTTAATGTTGACTTCACAGTACAATGTTACTTTCTTATTTCAGAGTCTGTGGATTTTTGTAGCAAATGCCTGTGGTCTGGGTCTGTGACAGCAATGAAGTGCCATGTAGCCCTAAGAAGTAGTATTCTGTAACATTCACATTTTAATTAGCAACCACAATAATTTATTCTTTTCAAAGGTGGCAAAGATACAGTTGGAACCATAAAAAGATGCTGCAAAAGCAGGTCAGGTGCCTGGCTCCTGTGGCTTTCAGTGAGTCTCTCAGAACTACCTGTATTCAGTACCTTTATCTCACAGGTGCTCACCTGCAACTTGAAACCTACAAATATGTTTGGATATCAGAATCTTAGAATATATGCACTTAAAATATCGTTAAAGTGTGATACAGCTTTTAAAGGATGAGCCTTTTGAGTGGTTTCATGGCTTCTAAAGTTTCATAAAGTGAATGTCACTGAAAGGAATTTTAGAAAACCTGGAAGTGTTGTAGATCCACCATTCAACAGTGACTCAGTAAAAGAGTATTTTGTGATTTTAAGGATTGGGCTATTAATTAAATGGCTTATTAAATACTTAAATAATTATGGAATAATTAGGCCTGGGATTAAAATACAGTCAATTATTGTCAAACCATGCTACCAAGTCAACGTTACTACAATTTCTATATTGTCCATGCATTTCATTTATACTAACTAAATAGTACAGTGAAATTGTGGTGAATGGTACAACTCATACAGCAAATGAAATGCATTAGCCGTGGGCACTGATAGGCTGCAATTCTTTTGTGTGGTAGATACTTTGTAAGTTATTTACAATCCATTTAGAGCCTGTTATGAGAATTTATGCTGGTGAGTAGTTTTACCTGCTGAGACTTGCACAGACTAGACATGAGCAAAGTTTTTCTCTTATGTAAAGGTTTGCAAAGTCATGTCCTAATATATTACTTTCTTTCATATGTAAATATATTGATTTGTAGCTCAGGATTATTTATACTTTTCAGGCCATTGCAATGCTCCATTCCAAATGATTCAAGTTTTCAATAAAAATAATTAGGAATACTAAATGAGCCTAGGTAGTGAAACAGTTTTTTTATAATTCCACATGTAGTGAAGTCTTGCCTCAGAAATTATCATCAAATGAAGGATTTTATGTTTCCAATTTCATATTTAGAACTACAGCATAACAAAAAAAAAGGATGAAAAGCATATATAATAGTATAACTACAAATAAAATATACTTGGGGTTTAGAGATACATTTGTTCTAGACTCAATTTGCTTGCCATTTTTCCATTAACTTTACTGACAGTTTAAGATAGATAATGGTGGGGGGAATCAGATATAGATTTTTATAAAGGATCTAAATGAAGTTACTTAGCATTTGGCTTAGATGTGTTTTAGATATATTTTAGAAATTCCCTTGCAGATAGTTTAGCTATTACATATTTCTTATTGGATATTACATATAAAAATAAATCTATTTATATTGGCCATTTACATTTTTTATGGCTTTTGCAGTCACAGAATCATGGAATAGTTTTAGGCTGGAAGGGACTTTTGGTGACCACCTTCTCCAAAGCCCTGCTTGAAGCAGGGCTAAAAAGTTTGGTCAGGTTGCTCAGCACCTTATGTCCCAGAGCTGTGAATACTTTCAAGGAGGTGATTTCACTGTTCCAGTGCTCAAAAGCACCAAAGTACTTTTTTCTTGAGTCAAACTGGAATTTTTCTTGCTGCAACTTATGTCTCCTCTAAGAAGAGTCTGATTCCAGAATATTTCTATAGCACTATAGAAAGCATTTTGTGATAGGATTTATATAAAATAAGCTCTACTTAATAAACATGCGTGGTTATAACCTCTAAGACATAGACACCCATACATTTTAATAAGTTAATACAGGAAAAGCGAAATATTTTGAAAATAAGTATGTACAGATTCTTCTTCAGATTCATATATTGTTGACACAGAGTAGTTTTAAGTCCTAGGCTATAAAATAATACTTAATTTTGTCATATCCCTGCTTATGTGGTGGACATCTTTCTTAGTACTCCCTGATGTTAGCTGAGTTGTGAGGAATTCCTAAGTTAAAAAGTAAGATCTATATTTTAGTACCATAAAACAGCTTTTAGAGTTTATTCTTCATCTTTTTATGAGGCTTTTGTGCGCTAGAAAAAGTGTCATGGGCATCCTAAGAGTCCTATAAATGAGTCAGAAACCCGTGTTAAAAGCTAGGATGGCTTTTTATTTCCTTCTGTTATTTCTAGAGGTTGACATTTACCTTTCTAAATATTTGGATAAAACAAAATCTTGGAAAGGAGGAAAAATGATGATTGCAAAGGCATGAAATGTCACACTGCAGTCTGAAGTCACCTACTGTGCTTCCTGCCTGAATAAAGAAGCAATTTGAGCATTTTGTCCCAACTACATTAAAGAAAATGCCTGTGCTGGGCACTATGGTAACAGCTGGGTAGCAGCAGGAAGTTATTTAGCTTAACAGCAAATACAAGGTTTTCAAGGGTGTAGCAAATTATCCAGCAAATACATAGCTATAGAAAACTCGGTGTTTAATCTTATAAAAATGTAGTTATTCTTGGTTTTCTAAATAAATACTACAGACACCCATTAGGAGAGCTGGAAATGTACAAAAGCAGAAATAAACCATCCAACAGCTCATTTGCTCCCTATGAACCCACTCCATGAATTCGTGTGACAAGGCACAGCTGTATTATCTGCTCTGAGGGGTAAACAACTGAGGGCTTTACTTTGCTTGCATAGGCATTTAAGAATGACTGTTTGGAATAAAATGTCCTTTATTACTTGGCTTTGATATCATGCCCATGTAAGAATGAATTACTCTAGACTCCTGATATTTTTTTTTTTCTTTCTTAAATAAGTCATTTTTTGGTGATTATTCCTGTTCTTTTTCTGGGGACATTTCCTAAATTCTCACGCAGAAGAAAAAGGGTACACAAAAGGCATGCTCCCACATTTTCCAGATGATTTCCATTTGGAAAATGCTGTTTAGACAAGTAAGAATCCTAAACATTAGCTAGTACCAGCTGTTTCTATTCAGCTGGGCAACCGAAGGGAGAAACATTCTCAGATAGTGATGTCAAACAGATCTTACAACTTTGGGGGTTTTTTCATAGCAAGACTCAGTGTCACTTCATCATCCCGAGCTATGAAATGTCCCAGATTTAATTAAGATGTGGAGGAGCACACTGTTTGGGAAAGGTTTGCTCACTTTCAGCTCACAGAAAGTAGGGCTGTTTCGGTAAGTTATTTGCTCTTTGCCTCTCAGACCCACTTTCCAACACAGGCAAGAGCCAACCTTAGGTTCAGGTTCCATTTCCAAACTCCATTGGCCTGGAAGTCTTCTGGTCAAGGTGTTGGAACAGTTGCAATCATCTTCTTAACTTGGTTCTGTGTATGTTCATGCACCTGCTGGTGAAGATGGGAAGGCAGAAAGACTAATTAAGTTCTTCCACACAATGCCTGTGATAAAAGGGCTTTGTTTGGTAAAAGTGGTGCTGGGAGCAATGCCTGGAGCAATGTGATCAGAACTGTGGTAGGCAACAGATCAGTTATTTGCTTGACAACATATTTCACTCTACTTCAATGTCTATTTCTTTCTGATCAGAGTGTATAACTTTAAAGTTTGTTATTTTCTGATTAGGATGAACAAGGAAAGACAAAAAGACCCCCCTCAAAACCTCTGTTTCAGCAAAGAAATCTAAAAATACAGGGAAAAAAAGAATTGTTTCTTCAATCACAATCTCACCAAATGGCAAATGTTAGTGCAGAAGTGGAGATTTGTAAGTCAATTACTGCTGGGATCTCTTTGAAAGATGGAGATGGGCTGTTCTATGGGGCTTTGCTCCCAGCTTGTGCTGGAAGCATTGCAGGGACAATTCCTGTTTGCCTACTCTGAAGAATGAAGGCACAATGAAAAATTGATAATAAATTAAGAATCATTTTGTCTTCCAGTACATAAACCTTTATAGCAAGTGCCATATCAAGGTCAACTATTTGAATCTCAATATAATAGTATGTGAAGTGTGAAAATCTGGATAAAACAAGGAATTCTGTAAGCTGAGCAGTGACAGTATCACTGGCAATGGGATTTAGAGTCTTGCAGCATTACCTGAATGCACTAATGCAGCAAGGCAGAGTACGAGTTGTAAAGCAGGTATTCCTGAACTCACAGCTCATCACTCATTCCTTTGTCTAATAGCTGGATATTCTTCAGGATGAGCCTGTATCTTTACACCTCTTTGATTACATCCATCCCACAGAAAATGGTGTTTGACTGTGTTTGACTTACTGCACTCTGCTGACAACATCCCTTTGATAACCAGCCCATACTTAGCCTGCAGTGATGCAGACAAAGGGTCTAGTGTAGCAGCTCTGTGACAGCGGCTGTCCAGTGTTGGGAGAGCCAAGCAGCCCACACTGGTGTCCCAGCAGTTCTGCAGCACATGCTTACAGGTTGTGCTCCTGCCCCTCTCCTCTGGGAAGTGTCCAGAGAAGCTCCAGATGACTGGAGCATCTGCAGAGGGTTGGCTGGGTGCTGGTGGTGCAGGAAGCGTAGGGAGCCCAAGTTTGCAGACAACAGCCACCGCTTATCAGCGGGTGGGCAGTAACCGCCGCTGCCCGGAGCTGATCAGTGTGGCTGTTATTCACAGGCACTTACCCCGTGGCATGTGTGAGAATTTTGACCACCATAGGTACCTTGAGAGAGGAAATGGCATTAGTGCATTGAGGAAATGTGAAGGTTTGAAGGTAAAACCTCAATTTGGTTATTCGAACTCTTATCAACATGGTTCACACACATTTGGGTTGCTCACCCCAGATACCAGGTATCTTAAAGTGAAAGTACATCTGTGGCTAATGATAATCATGTGGGAGAAAACCTGAACCCCCACCAAATATGGTGTTTGCAGACTGTTAGGAGTCCAAGAAGCTATTTCTGAAACTGTTAGTCATGATTCCTCATTCCTGATCCCAACCTGGAAAGCAGTCTGGTGGCACTTTGTCCACTGTTCTGCTGCTGCTTCTCCTTCTGGTACTTTGATCTGAGTGAGTCCAAAGTCAGAATATACTTGATTAAATACACTTGCCTTTGATGTGTGAAGAATATCTTTCTTAATCTTCTACTTAAGCAGCAATATAAAGCATTGAAGAACTATGGAAAAGTTTGCCCAGCTAAGATCTGGATGGTCAACTTGACTTTTCCCCAGATACAATAGTCCTTAGACATCATCAATGGGATGTGGGGAAAATTAATGACCCAAGTGATCAATTAAAAAGGACTTGTTTGTTAACAGTAGCATTCCTCTTCATTCTTCGCCTCTTTTCTCCCAAGATAACTTGTGGAAGCATGCAAGGAATAGGCAAACATTGCCCTGGACGTGGCATTTTTTTACTTATTATGCAACTGGCTTACCTGTGTGTCAGCACTAATATTCCAGCATGAAGGAATTATGAATAGAAAACCATCTATGTGGTCACATACTTGCTAAGTCCAAAGTCCCAGCTCTAGGTAATTATTTCTCACATTAATCAGTTCAAACAGAACTATAATAAATCACTAGTTGCATGTTTACCATTTTCCTCTTCATTTGGCATTTATCTTTGCTTGCCTGCTCAGTGTGTTGTGAAAGAAAGTAAACACTCTGTGGTTGTCCCTGATTTGACACCACGTGCAAGTGAAGTCAGAAGTAGTTTCAGCTAGAAGTATACCAAGACACCAAAAGAAGATTTTTACATGCTTAAATGCCAGCTTTTCCACAGAACATATATAGCTTCAGCACTGCTACAATTATTTGATGCTGTTAATTTTAACGAGAAGGTATTTTATTGCACTGTCTGATCAGTAGTGGATTTAGGAGTTACAGGAAAGTTTGTCCTGCCTAAGATTTCATTGCTGAAATTGGAAAGGCTCACATGTTTTTTCAACCTTTCCTATTTCTATACTTTGATCTCTAACTTCCCTTCAGGCTTTTCCACTGCCTTCACTAATATGTAATGGGAATTATGTTTAATACCAGCTTGCAATGAAAGGAAAAGAAGAATGTGCTGTAATAGTAAATGCTGTTGATAAAGGCAATGGGGGTCATACTTTTTTGGGAGAGGGAATCAGATTTGATTTTCTGTGGACCAGCATACAAATGCAAGGTTTTCCTATTCCCACCAAACAACTGCATCTCTTCTTCCAATGGTAACAAGAACATTGGATGTAATTCAAGGGGCAAACAGCTTTCAGGCATCTGTTACTTACCAGTTAGTCCATTTTGTATTGTCACATTCATGGTAAAATGTCCCTAGTTAAGGAACTATTTTGTTGCTTTTCTGCATTTGATTTTCTTTCTCTGCTGCACCTCTGAAATTTCAGCTCTGGGTTGCATTGCTTTTTAAACTCTGTTCATTAACCTGATAGTAATGGGTTGAGTAATGAGTCAATGAGATTAGTTGGAAATAAGAAATTACATTAATTTCTTAGGGAATATATCAACAAACACAATTTCCCATATGAACCTCTGTGACTCATGACCCATTATTGACTAAACAGTTTGTGTCAAAGAACTGTTTGCTAAGTCCATTTTATATTTATCTGACTCAAACAGCTTGGAACTGATTGACGTTTTTAACACAGAATCACAGAATGGTAGGGGCTGGACTAGATGATCTCCAGAGGTCCAACCCCCCTGCTAAAGCAGGTTCCCCTAGAGCAGGGTGCCCAGGAACGTGTCCAGGCGGGTTTTAAAAGTCTCGAGGGGAGACTCCACAACCTCTCTGGGCAGCCTGTTCCAGGGCTCCATTACCCTCACAGTAAAGAATTTTTTCCATACCTTGAGATGGAACTTCCCGTGCTGCACTTTGTGCCTATTGCCCCTTGTCCAATCACTGGGCACCTCTGAAGAGAGTCTGGTCCCATCTCTTGTCCCCTGCCCCTTAAATATTTATAAACATTGATAAGATCCCTTCTCGGTCTTCTCCAGGCTAAACAGACTTGGGTTTCTCAGCCTTTCCTTGTGAGATGTTCCAGTCCCTTCGTCATCTTTGTAGCCCTCTGCTGGGCTCTCACCAGTAGTTCTTTGCCTCTTCTGGGGAGCCCAGGACTGGACACAGTACTCCAGATGTGGCATCACTAGGGCAGAGCAGAGAGGGACAAGAACCTCCCGTGACCTGCTGGTCACACTTTTCTTAATACATCCCAGGATAGCATTGGCCTTTACAAGATTGTATAAAGAAGGTTTCATACTTTTGGTATGACCCGAATTTTCAGTTTTAGATGATTTGTTATATTTTTTAATCATAGACTCATAGAATAGTTCAAGTTGGAAAATATTTCAGGAGGCAATATTTTTGTACTACTTCCCTGAAAAAAATGGTCTGCATGTTCAGTACAGTTTTCTTGTTTAGAAATTACTCCATTTCTTGTTTATACAGATACCTTGAAGATTTCAAAGTGAGAGAAAATACTAAACCCCTGAGAAGCTGGCCCACACATTACCATGAATGAGGGCCATAGTAACCTCACCAGTTGCCAGAAGCATGGAAACAAGTCCAAGGATAAAATTACTTTTAAGAGCCACTGTAAAATATATTTTTTCATATATTTTTGCAGAACAACAAGTGTAAATACTAGGACTTCAGGACTTAAGTTAGGTTGTAAGCTAAGTAGATTACTTTGTCTAAAATTAATGGTGGGCATCATCACATCCTTGCAGAATTAAATTACAAAAGGTTTATAGCACTGCAGTCAAATTGTTATTTTCTCTAAGAGAAATATTAACAAGAACCTATCTGTACTAATCTCTTTTCTGACAGTTTTTTGTTAGACTCAATGTATTTCAAAAGTCTCACACCTTTCGAACTGTAGAATCATAGAATCGCTAAGGCTGAAAATACCTCTAAGATCTTCAATTTTTCCTTTATTCCTTCTATTTTTTCCTTTAGTTCAGGAAAAGATTTGGTTTGTTTCTTATAGGCTCAGCATCACCATTAGGCTGCATCAATAAATGTTATATTTTAGATTGTGGTTCATTCTTTTTGACCAAAGAGCAAGTAGTATGTGAACTTGCATCCTAAGTTGCTGGGTATTGTTGTTGATCACTGAATATTCATTATGATTTTTTCTAAACAAAGGGAGTTTGTTATTCATAGTAATGAAAGTTACTACAGTTACTTGTAATAATGAGAAGCTTTGAATCAAATTGGGGTCTCGGTAATGGTGGACAACATAAAGTGAGAAACGGGCCTTATCCAATAGGCCTGAGGTTTTTGTCTGATTTGGAAAATTCTAGTCCAAATACATTAAATTTATAATAACTAGTGAGAACACAGTCTGAAATTTAAAAAGATCAGTCCCTAGCAAATTTATTAATAAGTAGCACTATCTGCTTTGCTTTTATATCCCTATGATTTATGAGCAGAGATTAAGAAACAATTATAAGACAGCCCAAGCTGTACTGAGAAGTATCACTGGTAGGCATCTCACGTCTTCTGTGAGTACTTAGGAGATCAGCATCTGGTAGATGATTTTTCAATTCCCCTGTGCAGACAGCTAAGCCTATAAATTTCAGAATAAATAACTACACTGTCGTGGAATCTTTCAGCCAAGATGGTTCTTAAGAACCACACCTTATTTAGGTCAAACTTGTGACTTTATTAGTATTGATCTTGTTGGCTGGTGGCAGCATCTGTGAGACTTTACAGGGCTCCTCAGGCTGCAGACCAGCCACGGACAGACCACCAGGGAGCTCCCCTCTGCCTGGAGAAGAGAAGGCTCTGAGGAGACTTTATAGCGACCTTCCAGTACCTGGATGGGGCCTACAATAAAGCTGGGGAGGGACTGTTTGCAAGGGCATGTAGGACGAGGGCCAATGGTTTTAAACTAGAGAAGGGCAGATTTAGATTAGATACTAGGAAGAAGTTCTTTACTATGAGGGTGGTGGAACACTGGCACAGGTTGCCCAGAGAGGTGGTGGAGACCCCATACCTGGAGATATTCAAGGCCAGGCTTGATGGGGCTCTGAGCAACCTCATCTAGGTAGAGATGTCCCTGCTGACTGCAGGGGGGGTGGGCTAGATGACCTTTGGAGGTACCTTCGAGCCCAAACCATTCTATGATTCACTGCCCTGGGTTTCACAGATTTAAGTCGTAACGAGCCGTAATTGTGGGGACATGAGGTGAGACCAAAGAGATTAGCGTGTTCCAGACCAGAAACCGTCTGGAGAAGATGGCGTGAAACGAAGGGGATGCTCGAGATGCTGAGGGAGGAGTGGGAGCCTCCGGCGGGGAGCCGGGACGGGCTGGGAGCTGAGGCACTGAGGGGACAGAGAGATGGAAGGGGCCGAGGAGGGGGACTGAGACGGGCTCCGCCGCTCTGCGCTTCCAGCCCGCTGCCTCTGCGGGCCGCCCTCCGCCGCCGAGCGCCCTCCTGCCGCGTCCCACCCTAGCCCGCCAGGGGGCGCTGCTCCTCTCTCTCCGCGCCCCCGAGAGGCTGCCGGGAGCCGCCATTTTCTGGGGCGCGCTGGCAGCGGAGGCGTTCCCGCAGCTGGTGCAGGCAAGGACGGGGCCGCTGCGCGGTGAGTTGTCAGGTGGGCACGGCCGTGGCCGTCGGTACCGTGGAGCGTTGGGCGGGATGGGCTCCTCCCCATGCCCGCTCTGGCGGGGCTCGCTACCCTGGGCAGCTCGGAGGGGCTCCCCGCGCGGGGCAGGGGGCTCAGTCCCTCCGCGCTACCCGAGGCCCTCCCGCCGATGGGGCCGGGGCCCCGAGGGCTGACGGGGGCGCCGCTGGCCCCGGCCTGTCCCGGGCGGTGGTGCCGGGGGCGGGTGCCGGCCGGGACAGGCGTTGCCATGGGAACGGGGCGTGCTCTGGCCGCCGCCCGGACCCGGCCTGTCCCGGGGGGGTTTCCCCGAGCCCTGTCCCGAGGGGGCCACACTGGGCGTGTCCCAGCTCCCAGGGCCACAAGCGGCTTTCCCCGGACACAAGTAACAGGAACATTTGCTCTCCTCACGCACTTCGGTGTCTTTGGTTCTTGTGATCTGTCTGAATATTGTCTGGTCTCCCCTTGCACATTCTTTTTTTCATACACCCATCACTTTCTAGAATCCTTTTTCTACCTCTTGTTAATAAAAACTGCGGTTTTGTTCAAGTTTTCTATGGTAAGAATTCTGCAAGAAGTGGTTCATTGCGATCACATTTTTTCCAGCTATAATTCAAACTTCAGTTCAGGGAGTTCTTTCACACTTGTATTTATGCTGATATACCTCTCTTTAGCAATTAATGTATTTCTTTACCTGTATTACTGTCTCCAATGTGCCTGTCTGCCTGATAGAAGACCGAGAAATGGGCGTAAGGACTATTTTTTATCTTGGTAATTTCTGCCTTTTGGAACTGTTATTAATTTGTATCAGCTAAAAAGTATAAATTTGTTCTTGAAACTGCTTTTGGATACTTTTGCAGAGCTGCTTTCATTATCCCTTCATTGCTGCAATCTTATGTTCTGATTTTAGTACTTCATATAGCAAAGTGGAAAGATTTTGTTCCTTAAATGAACAATTAGAAACTACAAGCTCTTAGGGTAGACCAATTTGGAAGGAAAAGCGACCAACCAGGGAAAAAACAAGCCCTGTTTTTGTCAAATACTTTTTAGAAATCTAATACTTTAACAAAGAACAGTAGGATATACATTAACTTAATCTACTCTTTGTTTATTGTGAAATAAATCAGAGAAAAGGCAACAAAGAAATATTCCCACCGAGAAAGCAAGTTTTCCTATGATTAAGCTTTTATTTGAGTATTTTTCATTTTCCCAAGTCCTTCATTTTGCTGCCTGCTTGATTGCTTTGCAGTTTTCTTGGGGACCCTTTAAAGAACACCTACTTCCTTCTGTAGAAAACTTGGCACCTACAGCATTGGCCAAGAAGGGCAAAGGAAGGAGTTAATGATTGTTCTGTAACTCCTCTGACCTTTCCCTTTGTAAACAGCAGCAAAAGTGAAAGAATCCTGATGAGGGTTGTTGTTTGGCTGGGCAGGTTTTTTGACTACTCCCACAGATACAAGGCAGACTTGCACTGTTATCCGAACAGTGAGAAACTGTGTGTTCATGTCTTGGCTTTTGAAGTATGAAGATAGATTTAATTCCAGGCCTCTGCCTACCTGTGATGGTGCTTCTGTGACTGTTGCTGTCCTCCCAGGGTGGGTGAGGCAGCTGCAGGGAGCTGAAGAGTTTCAGAAAATCCTATATTTAATCAGATGCAGGATTTCCTGGGAGAGAGAAGAGAAGGCAGGGTCATTGGATCTTATTCCTTTTGCTGTTACAGTCTGTCTTCTTTTTGCTGCCCTCTAGTTTTTCCCCCTTTGTTCTGGAGTATCCCCAGTCTTATGTCTCTTGCTAGTTTTAAACTATCTAAACTATCCTTGCTAGTTTAAAACATCTAAATTCCAGACTTTCCCTGACCTCAAATACTCTCAACTTTAGAATATATTTTAATTTGGATTTCTTGGCCAAAGGATAGAATTTTAAAATGTGTTGGTTTTTTGGGGTCATAGTTTAGTCATAGTTTTGGAGTTGTGCCTTTGTAAACTATGCTGAAAGTTATGTGAAAAGGAAAATTTTTAACCTTTGCTTTTTCTGCCAACAGGAATGTAAATACTGGAATTAGTTCTAAAGATCAGTGGAAAATAGAGATGAAACCAGTGGCTGCTTTGATTAATCTATTGCTGAGTCTGGTCTGATTGGATACTAATTTTTAGGGGAAAAACTATTGTAAGTACCATTTTATTTTATTTTATTTTTTGTTTTGTTTCAGGAGTTAACAGTGTACAGTCCTTTGCTTTTTACTTTTCATAGCATTTGCTCTGTCTTGTGGAGTTCTAATCCAAAATACTCTGAACATGATGATTGAAAGTCAGGCTCCACGAATAGTGAGATTTTTTGAATATGAAAAGAAGTAGCTGTGCCTGAAGGTTGAAAGTGTGGTAAGACTGAAGGTGTGCTGCAAAGCTTGGATTGAATGTCACTCCTATCATGTAAAATGAAGCTGCAGGTATCTTGCAGCTTGTTTCAGAATGAGTTTCTGAGATGTTTTAGAGAGTTTCTTACTAAACAGAAGGGCAAGCAGAGTGTTTTCAACAGGTGCAACTTTCGTATTTTACTTTTGGTACAATATTATAATTGGAATTAATCCCCAAATCATCCCAATTTCCTGACAAAATTAAAATACAGAGTATAATTCAAGAGAGATTTCAAAGTTTACAAGAGGATGAGTTGTGTACAAATTCACCTCATTCTTTAATGGCAAAACATTGATGCTGGTGATACCAGAAAGTCTCGTGGTGCTGCATCTGCACCAAGCTGCAGTGAAGTGAACACCAGTGATGCACTAAGTGTCATTGGTGTGGCTGGGAGCTGGGTGGCAGTGAACACCCTCACCAGTGGGTGAGACAGGAGGTGATGGGCTCTCTATCCTTGTGTGCTTTGACAACTTTTTATTAGGATCCAGAAGATTTAGCAGTTTTGCTGTGACATTAGTCATGTTGCTGTAGCTAAAGTTCCATATTGTTATGTCTCCTTGATGAAAGTGCCCTCTTTTTTTCACCTTTTTCTTCAATTATAACTTTAAATGATTTGTCAAAGGATGTAACAAAGCTGGAGCACAGCTCACACATGGGTAAGGAGATACATCCCAGGGCACTGCAGGTTTTGTGGGCTTTTTTTACTATTGGCTATTCTACTTAATATACCCCCATTGACTGGATAAATTTTTCTTAACCAAAAGAGCAGTAACTCTTGGCAGTTGCATTTCTATAGTGATACAACTTCTTATAATCATAGATTTAAGTATTTATTTACTTATTTTTATTTAGCTCATTTACTTCATAGTTGACAGAAGTACCTTCTCACTTCTACTTATAGGAGGGCAGGAGCTGCCTAGTCCCCAAAATGTATTGCTAGACTCTCATGGATGGAAGTATGCTTCAAATTTTATTAACTAAAACTTCCAAGCTGTTTTCTATTAGAGGGAAAAGTTGTGGAAGTTTATCTCAATTTCTTGAGGAAGAACTTGAAGCTAAAACAAATTTCTTTTTAATAATACAGCAGATATTGAGTTAAACGTTTTAAAGTTGAAACAAAAATTATATAAAACATAGATTTGATATCACTTGAATTGTACACCTGAAATATAAGTGTATAATACAAAAATGAAGACTCCTGAAAAATTCCCACCCTCCTGCCCCCCACATGATAGTATTGTAGTACCATTTGAAATGTGTTTTCATAGTGAGTTGTCAGAAACCTTTTGTAAGAGGAACATCACTAGAATAATTAAGCAAATTAAAATATTGGTGGGAGATATGGAGACAGGATGGGAAAACTAATAGGCTGATTTCCCAAAGTGTTGGGAGGAAAAAAGGCCAGAAATGTAAAAAAGTTTCTTTCCTTATGATTTGCTCAAATTAATACTTAGAGAATCTCAATAAGCTTAAATGGTACAATTCAAGTGACCTTGTAATTAAATAGATTAGCAAAATCATACACAGAATTCTGTATGGTCTACAGGAGTACAGTGCCTTGCATGAAAAATATTTCATTATATCCCTGCTTATGCCATGAATAAAACATTCATCGTACTGGAACTGCCAGAGAAATCAAGACTGTCAGGGTTGCTCTTTCCTTTTTTATAGTTTTGTTCTGGAAGTGGGTTGGTTGAAGTTTTGTGTGCTTGGTGTTGCCTCTCCTGATCTTTGCTTTTACCTCTGGTCTCTCTTTCTCAGTGTGATTGAGATGTGGGGCTTGGTAGGACTTTTTCTGTGTTGGGGGTTTGTTGTTTAGTTTGGGGTTTTTTTGTGGAGTTGTTCCCCCCCCCCACACCTTATTTTTAGGTACTGTCATCTGTAGGCAATTCATTTCAGTGGCAGCAGCTGTCAGAACTAGACCTTGGCTTTAGACAGGTTTTCCTGTGTCCAAATTAAAAATGCCAACATCCCTTTCACACTTCACTTTGCACTTAACACTTCCTGAGGTGTGGTAGAGCTAAAATGGTTTTCTACAGTCCTTTAGGCCTTCTGCTCCCTTGGTCACTTTGGATAATGCTGACTTATATATTCATTAATGGCTCTAATTGACCATGGCTTCTGCTTGACTTTTGACATCTCTGTAGGACCACACATGTAGTAAGCCAGTTTTTTCTGTCACAGCTGATCTTTACTCCTTCCTTCTCATTCATACAGATGAAGTTCTTCTGCAGATATTTATCTTGCAAGTTCACAGTTTTTTATTTTTTTTTCTCTGCCTGGGCAGATGTAAATTTGTCCCACTCTGAGAGCACTACTGTGAATCCATTCTTTTTGATTATTGCTCTATTCCATACCCATATGCCTTCTTCATGAAGAAAAATACAATATAAAAATGATTCTCAAACTAGTGTGTTTCTATTGGCCTGGTTATATTTATTTCTAAGATGGAGAGAGTGTAAAAGCCTTTGTGAGTAGAATCAAGAATTAGGAGGATCTAATACCTGCTATAACCTTGAGCTGCTGACTGGCTTCCTATGATGGTAAACCCTGATAGGGAGCTAAGCAGGACCTATTTGAACAGCAGACAAATGAAGCTGAGGTGATGGGTTTATATAAGCTTTGGCACTGCATCAAAAGGCATTCTGTAGGTACATACACGCTTTGTGAAATAAACTACAATAAAACATCTCTAAGCAGAATTTTAAAAAAATGGCTATTGATAATATAGGTGTAAATATACAAAGATCTGTAAATGTTGTTTAGATAAATCCTGTATTTCTTGTGGTTTTAATCTGTGTAAGAACACTTTCAGTTAGCAGCATGCACCTTCCTTGATCTAATTGCAGCTGAGCAGGCATGAAGGGAAATTCACTGAAGTGACATGTGCATAATCTGTGTGTCAGCTGGTACAGTATGTTCTGTTTGATGTTTACTTGGTGCACTACTCTCACATTTCAAAATTCAGTCAACAATAAATACCAGCATTGCTCTCTCAGCATGTCAAGTAGAGGAAGCTCCATGTTTAGGTCCCACTTGGTCAGGAACAGGAGGCTGTGCGAGTAGGTTTGTGACTTGGAGGTTATGCCACACTTGTGTGGAAGAATTAAAAATATCTCTTTACAATGCCAATCTGTTGAGGATTAAGGAAGGAAATAATCACATCTAATAAAATGTAATTGAAAGAGAGAAGCAGGTTCTGTACTTTTCCTTTGAAGCATTTCAGATCTAGATAATGTGATGATGTCACATTTTTGCATAAAATCATACCTGGTAATATTTTTAAAGCCAAGTTGAACATGCCCAATGTGCAAAACCACAGTGCACAATTTTGTGTTTTGAATTCATTGACATTTTTGGCCTGAATTTTTGTTTTTCTTCTGAAATGTAACCAATAGACTATAGAAGTTGATAGTTTAGCTTCAAAGTGGGAGGTGGCTTGTGACAAATACCTTCAGATGTTTAAAAGCAGGATTAAACTTGGCTCAGCTTCTGGAAGTCTTTCAGACTAAAATAGGCTTTGTTTACTCTCTGCATATATAAGAAGATACTTAATGCTTCAGTAGTAGTTAAAAAAATCTCCTGGGTTTTCAAAGTGGAGGTGAACTTTAACATTTCTGACCCTTCTACTTTTAATTCATATGTGATTAAGTCTGTGCAGAAAAGCTTAAATAACTTCTGTATACACCAAGTACATGCTCTGAGCTTGGGTTTGCTGCTGGTATGTATTGGAAAGTCTTGTGTATGTGTCTTAGTTGGCTGCTTTTATTAATTTATATTTCTTTGCCATAAATCATTCAAAAATTTGCCTTCAGTTATTTTTCTTCTGCAGTTAATGTTTGTCTGAGTGATGTTACCATGCAGGATATGGTTCTAAATCATTACTCCAACTAACAGGAGTAGGGCAACTGTTACAATACCTGTGGAGAAATACTATTCCTAAGCTAGTTTTAATTTTACACCTTGAACAGTGGCTTTTAACAGTTGTTTGACATAGAAATAATTAAACTTGATGTTGCATTTAAAGCAGTACCAATGTTGTTTGTAAAGTACTGATGTTGTATTTAAAGCAGTACTTACATAGGTGAAGAGTTTGCCTCAATGCTTAATAAATATGTTAATGTCTTTCTCTTAGCTAAAATGATACTGAAATATAAACCAACTGGATTTAGAGGACTGTTGGAAGGAAAGGGCTTCATGATGTGGATGGAGTGTTGTTAGAGCTCACAGAGACCTGTGAGGGGTTTGTCCTGCTTCTGTTGCAGTATTTACACGTGGTTTTGAGAGGCTCCTAGAATGATGGTTGAATCTTTCTTCTCCAAAAGATCAAGATTAAATAATGTGGTTGATTTGATATGAAGTAACTGTTTCAATTATAAGAATTAATCTGTGATGGTTGGACCTTCTGTCAGCACTTACTGCTATTTTGGTTGTGCTTTTCATGCTGTTTGATTATGAGGATTGAGATAGGTTCCTTCCTCCAGAGAATCCAAATGTGGCAGATATTTTAATTATTGCCATGTTGAAGACATGGGTTTTTCACCATGTTAATGAAGGAGTATTGAAGTATTTCAGTGAAGAATAAAGCTATTACACTGAAAGAATAAAGCTGCTAATCTCACTGTTCTGAGTAATGAATGCATTATGTGTAGGTTTTTAAAAATTTTATCCTAATGCTCATTTCCAATTAGATTTTCCCTGAAGTATTAGAACTTCCAGTACAGTATATAGAGGTTTGGGGTTTTTTTTCTTCTGTTTCAGATACTGCCATTAGATCCTGTGATTTCCATTGCACTTGAGGGTGGTACAGATATGGAATTTTAGGTAGCTCTGTTAGTTTATTTCTGTCTAGCATTCACATTAATTAAAGTAACCAATAAAACTGAAAAAGAACATTTCAGTCACTTGACTATCATCTCCATCCTGATTTCTACTATTTCAGTTTATTCTTTGATCCTGTTCCTTCCCTCTGTGTCTTTGCTCTAGTGTTTCCTTCCAAGTTCTGTGGTGTCATTAGTATTTTAATCACACAGATCTTTCCAGGAATCACCAAGAGGATCAAGTGGAGTAAAGCTAGTACATGACTTAAGTAATAGTTTAAAATGCTTGCTGTTATTTCTGTCAGGAAAGTCTGTCATATATGAGATATATCACCTATGTGCTATTTTGAGTTCTGCAGCCAGTATTTTTAAAGGTGGGAAGTTATTTTGGGAGAAGAAGAGAAAGTGCACAATTACATACTGTCTGTTTATAGACACTCTGAAAATGGAGCCTGCTTTAAAAGAAGTGAGGTCCTTGGAAGGAAATTATCTAAAAAGTAGATGTTTGCCAATTACATGAAATAAAAATAGTCAGAATTTTGAGCTTACTTGATAAAAAAAAGTTATGAGGTTTCTTAAATGTTCTGATGTTGGAGGGGGAGAGTTTTAGTTCAGGAGTCCAGAAAAGTACTGGCAGACCCAGGAGTCCTCATGCAGTCTAACTGTGATTTGAAGACCATCCCTGTCAGAGGGCACTGGAAAATCTGGGTACTGCTTTAGAAAGAATATTTGCTCAAATGGCTTTGGTAAAATATTTTCTTTAGCTTATGAAAATCTCTGATTTCACTGAGGACAGGAGAACAAATTACAGAGAATGGCTGAGCAGATCATCTCTGATTTGCCACAGTTTTGGATGCAAAATATCAGAGGGGATGTAGAAGCTCTATTCTGATTTTCAAGTAAATATATTTATAAAAAAAATTGTTAATATGTAAAAATTTAAATAGGATTAGTTGGGGGTTTTTGTCCATTTCTGAACTCATTTCTATAAAAGTAAGATAGAAATGAAGGTGTTCTGCTGTTCATACATTGAAGCATAGGCATTTGTTTTAGTTTTTGACATAAATTTTGAAAGGAGTTTGTGAAGGATGTGAGGTAGGCTTTGTTTGCCTACTTGTAGAAAGTCTGTTAGGCATGCAGATACCTTTAGCTGCATACCAATTTTGTGATTTGAGGAATATAAATAATTTTATAAATGCAGTGTAGTAGTAATGATGATAGGCCCATAAGGTCACTTGACATCTTTACAGAAACAGTCCTAGAGGATTTTAAATAAGATTTTAAAAGGAAATAAACACGAACTTTTAAACTTCAGTTATAAAAAATGGATTGTTTTCAAAATACATATGTACATTTTAAAAATCCATATATTGTGACAGCTTTCATATTACTACATGTAATTACTGGGGGCTTCTTTTGCCCTTCAAAGTCAAAACAAGCATATAGGTCAGATTTGTAGGTCAGTCGATGTAATTTATTCAGAAGCTATTTTTGCATTTGCTAAGCTAAACCAGAAACCCACAGTATAATTTCTAGTGTCATTACATTAGTCACAGACTGACTTACAGGAGGAACTAAAGCTGGTGCTCAGAAGTTTTACATCCATGATTACCTGAAGCAAACACGCTGGGTCTCTAATGTCAGGTTTTCCCAACCTGCTTATGGGTTAATTATCTTTGTCATAGAATCATAGAATGTTTCAGGCTGGAAGGGATGCAGTGATCCTGCAGTGTGTAGTAATTGTAATTTTCCCCTCCCCCTTCTGAACTTTACAAAAGGCTTTGTCCTTCCTGTAAAAGCTAAATCTGGTATTATGTAAGGAATTATTATAATTGTAGCATCTGCATTGACCTAAGTGTTGTCAATACTAATGCAGGTGTTGAGGAAGCCAAATTTTTGCCTGATGGCCTGGGAAAAGATACATCACGACACTTGTTCAAATAAATACATGCTCTGTTCTTCCTTATATGCATTTCTTTGTGCCAATTGCCAATTTCCCTGCTTTTCTTTATGGATTTTTGTTTGTTTGCTTTTAATGTGCTGATGTTTTCCTCTGCATAGCAGGGGAGGTGGGCAAGGGTGGGATGGGAGGGAAGAGAAAAGGACATCATTTTAGTCCATAAAGGATGGTTAGTTTAATTTTAGACAGTTTCTAGTTGCACATGGGTATGATCTATTCTTCTGTCTGTGAAATTAACACATTCATTCTTTATTTAGGAAATCTGAAAGGAGAGCTGTGCTTATTTGGAGATGACGTGTAATGGCCCAGACAACTCGGAAGCTTGTGCCACTCCAACCACTGGCACTGAGCAGGAGTGGGAGCAAGAACATCACCGACTAGGAACTTTTGTAGCATTTCCACCTGACTGTCCAGTTTCAGCATCAGCACTGGCACAAGCTGGCTTTGTTTATACTGGAGAAGGTGACAAAGTGAAGTGCTTCAGCTGCCATGCAACTATTGAAGGGTGGGCACCTGGGGACTCTGCGGTTGAGAGACACAAAGAGCTGTCCCCAAATTGCAAATTTATTACTGAGTCTCCTTTTCTGGAAAATAAGGCACATCCTCTCGCCCACAACTACCAGCACAGAACTGAAAATGGTTCCAGCAGTTCAGCCTTCCCCTGTGCTCTGGATGACCCCTCTGAGCTGGAGGCAGATTACCTTCTGAGGACTAGGCAAGTTGTGGATATGTCAGATAATTTGTTTCCTAAAAACCCAGCTATGTGCAGCGAAGAGGCAAGATTAAAGTCTTTTCACAACTGGCCCCTCAACAGCCTGTTGACACCAAAGGATTTAGCTAATGCTGGATTCTATTATACAGGAGTTGGTGATCAAGTGGCATGTTTTTGTTGTGGTGGAAAACTGAAGCAGTGGGAACCCGATGACAGAGCTTGGTCAGAACACAAGAGGCATTTTCCCAAATGCCTTTTTGTCCTGGGCCGAGATGTTGGAAATGTTCCAAGTGAATCTATTCCTGGTTTGAACAATGCCCAGCATCCAAGGAATCCGTCTATGGCAAAATATGGAAGACGTTTACAAACATTTTTAACTTGGATATATCCTGTTGACAAGGAGCAACTTGCTGAGGCTGGGTTCTATAGCATAGGTAAGTCAGACCTTAAAGTGGCTAATATCTTCTACAAAGGAATTTTATGAATATCTTGTTATGAAAAATAAGCATTTTGTTATTCTAATATGGAACAATTTGCCAGAATGTCTTTACTCTGTAAACTACTTTTTATAGTTCTTGTGTAAAATGATATCAATTATATCAAGTATTTTTAATTGCAAAATATAAACTTGATCACAAATTCATTTTTAGCAGTAAACCATCAAAGTGTGTTTTCCTTGTCTAGTAAACTCTCATAATACATAGAATCATAGAATGATTTGGGTTGGAAGGGACCTTAAAGATCATCTAGTTCCAACCCCCCTGTCACAGGCAAGGGCACTTTCCACTAGACCAGGTTCCTCAAAGCCCCATCCAGTCTGGCCTTGAACACTTCCAGGGATGGAGCATCCACAGCTTCCTGGGTCAACCTGTGCCAGTGACTCACCAAATTCACAATGACAATTACTGAAGTTAATATATTTTTTTAAATGAAGTGCTGTCCTCCAGATACCCACCTTGGGTCTAAGGAGTGGGCTTGTGGCCTGTGAACAAGCCTATGAACAAAACTGTCCAGGTTGTGTGCCATTTTCTTTAGTTAACACGTTTGCATTATCATAGCATTTGGAGACCTGAAACTAGCAAGTGACATTACTATCTGTCATAAAAGCTTTCTGAAGACAATGACAAAGTGGAAGAGCTTTTACTCTTACCCATGTAGTGTTTGACTTGGGTCAGACTCCAACATCCTTGTGCATTGGTTTCACCATTAGCTTGAATTGCACAGTGCCCTTGAAGCTGTTTGAAATTCTTCACTGAGAGGTTCTGTACCAGTGCAAAGTGTTGCTATTATTAGGTCACAAAGAAAAGGGGATTATCTGGGATAATTTCTTGCTCTCATCTTAACTGGCTTCCCTCAGTAGCCCTCGGAAGAACGTTTTAATCTGCTCCATTTGTTTTACTTGTGACCATAAATAAAACCTTTGATATATTCTTGTATGAGTGATACACAGGCTATATTTGTACCCAGTAGAACTGTTGTATTGATCCCTTCTTGGATCCCTACAAGTACCTGGTTTCTCACAGCCAAGTGAGACCTGGATTGTGGAGGTGCACTGAGTGGGCACCAGTTTATCAGACTCACTGGCTGTTCAAGTGACTTCTGTGACAACTTTTTCTGTGGCCTGAGAATGATTTAGCTCTGTAAGAAAAACCTCTCCATACCTCCTCATTTCCATAAACACAATATCTAAGCAGCTTCTGGCACAGCCTTTGATTACAGTAGGCACAGAGCTACAACAGAGACAATGCAATTTCTGCTGCCACCTCCTCAATCAGTTACACCACTGCTTTACAGAGCCCATTCATCTTAAAGGTGAAATGTAGGACCAAAAAGGCACATAAGCATCCTTAATGCTTTGTGTTTGACTGCTTTGTGGCTTGTTTTCCAGTGGATTGAGCTATTTGAGAATAGATTATTTTTAGCTTTTGCTTTTTATCTGTACTAATCACTTGCTAAATTAAAATTCAGGAATATTTCATGTGACTCTTTCTTTGTATTTTTTAAGCTCAAATCTCTCCTGGACATTTGTTTCAAATCATATATATTACGTCCTTTAAAATGGAGGGTTTTTAGTTACAGTTGCTAATCAGTAAAATAAATACATTTTTCTTAATAATGCAACTTTGTAGTTGAAAACTTATTGTTATACCTACTAAAAGTAGGTAACCTTATTCTCTTGTGTTCCCTCAGGTAATGGTGATCATGTTGTGTGTTTCCACTGTGGGGGAGCACTGCAAGAATGGAAGGAAAATGAAGACCCATGGGATCAACATGCCAAATGGTTTCCTGGGTAAGGCATTATTTACTGTTTTCTTGTGGCACATCAGCCTTATTTACAGTATTTTACATACTAATAAAGGTTTCAGAAGGTGGACAATGGTTTAACATTGTTTAGATTCATGAAAAAAACTTATTTTTTTCTTAGTTGCCCTCCTCCACTTCCTTCTCCTTCATTTTTGTCATGTAGGCACCAAAGGACTATCAGATATCTTACATGGTTTATATTTTTCTTTTTCAATAAGTAGAAAATATTTTAAGGTTGTTTTTTTTGCATGGAGTCCTTATTTTTGCTGTTCCATCTGTTTGACCTTCTGTAGCTCTGCTATTATATGTATAATCATCAGCATACACTTTAATGTTGTATTTGGAGGCCCCAAAAGAGGATATTAACCTCATGTCTTCTTGGAGAGGTAGGAGGGAGTTCTTGGTAGGGAAGAGAACTAAATCTCAAGAGGTTGAGGGCACAATTAACTCATGAGAGGTGATCAGTCTGAAAGGTTGCCCTGAAATTCTACCTTGTGGATAACTATTTTTAAGTCAGAGTTGTTTGTATGTCAGCTCGTTTGCAGGAATTATTAAAGGGAGGAGAAGGTTTCTATGCTTAGGCTTAACTGGTGTCTCATCTAGCAGAATTGTGAAGCTTTAGAATATGTATCTGTTTTTTTTAATCAGTATCCAAGTGCTACATTGTAATTGTTATTTTAATAGCTTCAACATGCCAAAGTTTGTAACTGATGCCAGGATATAAATGACTAAACTTCTGTCACAGTGCAAACAAACCCAAAGTTAGTAGTGGTACTGAATTCCAGACATACTTCCACATAATTTTAAAGGATTGAGGATTCCAGAACCAGAAGTAGTTTTTAGAATGATTTCCAATTTTATCTAAAGGAAGAAGAGTACATGATTTGTGGTTTCTTGCAGGTGGATAAAAGCTGCCCAAGTACAAAGACTTAGTTACTTGTATAACATTGATAAAATCAATGTCTTTTATGAGGCCACCAAATTTGTCCTCTGTGGTTGATGGTTCTCTGGAAGCTTGAAGTTAAGTATTTATGCATGAGGTACAAGCAGCTTTTAGTTACTAGTCTCTGCCACTTGAAAGACCTTTCCAAGTCTTGAAAAACCCTTCCAAGTTTTTGGCTTGGTGCAGTGAATGGTTAAGACACATTTTCTTGCTACATTTCACTCCTTATAATGGGTTTAGTTTGCTTAAATTATGTCAGATTTTATTCTTTCCTCTCAGATCATTAACTCTCTTATGTGGAGTTTTTGTTTGCACATCAATGTCAGTGGCAATGCCCAAGTCTCACAGTGTGCTCTCTGTGTCCATGAACAGGACACTTGTGGTGGGGAAGTAACTGCTGGAGCTAGAGAGCTATTGCCAAGGAGTTACAGCATTCCCTAAATCCTCTGATAGGACAGAGCTCTGCCCCGTGGCCAGGACTGGTTGGGAAATAGTGAAAGCAAGCACATAAGGCACCTGTCTGACCAGTTACTGCTTTGCTTTCATTGCAAAAAAACTGAAAGAACCTACATTTTAACATAATGTTTTTTGTTGGAGTCTTCCCTTTTATAAACCTGTGGTGGCAGCTGTCATGGCCAACCAGTCCTAGGTTTGTGTTTCACTAAAACCATGAAAAAGAGAAGTACTGCTCAAGTGATTAAGGTGTTTTGGGAAATATTTATCTGACACTGGTGATTTTGACTAAACATTTAGAGATTTCAAAAGCAAGCATTCTCTATGATGTAGGAAATATATCAACGCTTTCCAAAGCTATGGAGTCAATTTTTGTTTGCTGCTTATGCAGTTTTATTTTAACTAAATATTTTCATTTATAGGTGCGGCTTTGTGAGAAGTGAAAAGGGGCTAGAATTTATAAATAATGTTCACTTGAGAGATGGATGTGAGGATTCAACAGTAAGTGTCTTGCTTGTTAATCAAATATTTTGTTGAAATAGAAAACACTTAACCTAATTGTCACATGAAGTTGCTCTGCTAATTATCTGCATGCCACTTAGTCCTGCTGCTGCTTCTTTCATTGGCAAAAAGTAAAAGACATTGAAGTATGTTTGGATTGTGTCCTTCAGGGTTTATAGATCTCTCAGTTCTCCTTGGTAGGTTTATGGATCACAGCCATAGGGTACCTTGTATACATTGTATTTGGTACTGAATAAGTGCTGGGTTGTTTGTTTCTTTTTTACAGCCTGGGAACCTGAGGTTTATGATGAATAATTTCCTTATTCAAGTGTAGCAGATAATTTTTCTTGTTGGTGGAGCACTGTTAAATTTGTATGCAGTCACTAAAAAGTAAAACTCATGTTATTTAGAATTCTTCTATATATGATTATTACAGCAAAGATGGGTTAAAAGGAAAACTGAAAACAATATGAAAGACATAACAAAACACTGATCCCTTTGCAATTGGTCTGAGCAGATTTAACAGTTTCAGTCAATAAAATAACAGATCAAATAGGTATTTTCTGTATTGTAACTGTGTAGATTTCCTTCTGCCTTCTTCAGAATTGTAATTTCATCTCTTTATATTTCACTTTCAGAAAGAAGCTGCTGAAGGGACAATACTTCCTAAAGGTATCTGTTTAAAAACAAACTATCTCCTCTCTTTTGAAATATCCATACTTGNGTCATGTTACCAAATACATACCTATTGTGCCTGGAGTTTTGGATAATTTCAGTTAACGTTCAGTTGTGGAATTTGTGATGTTAATTATGTAAGACATTTTATTTAAGAAGTTGGAGTAGTTCATTTGAACAGCAAATCTAGGAGGATTTCTGTGTTGTAAATAGATGAGGGAAGACTGGGAAAGCTGGGATGGGAGACCTCAAATCTTCTGAGTGTTTGACAATGTATTTTTTTACAACTAATGAAGTTCTCAAATGGGAAATGTGGTTCCTTCAGCTAGATGTTTTCAAAGGTGTCTTAGAACACTGTAGTGAATGCTGTCTGATAATCAGATTCATCCTTGTTAAATTGTTGTTTTGTTTTGTTTTTTTTTAATTTCTTGTTTTAGATGATCTCTTACAGAATCCTTTGGTACAAAGTGCCATAGACATGGGTTTCAGTTTGTCTGAGATTAGGAACACCATGGAAAAGAGATTGCAGATGTCTGGAGAAAGTCACACATCTGTTGAGGATCTGGTAGCAGACTTAAGTGCTCAGAAAGAAAATACAAGGGAAGAAGANATTACATTTTTAAATAAAGCATGACAGGCAAATTGCTGGATGATACTCTCCCATTGCTTCATTGCTTCTAAAGAACTGTGGAATGAATTTTATTTCTCTTGGGGGAAATCTAATCATGGTTGGATAAATGTTGTAAAGTGAAGATTGTAAACCATGGCAGAGGTATGTATAGGAGGCACTCGTACTTTTATAGCTACTAAGCATGCATCAAGTATTGAATTANTTACAACTAATGAAGTTCTCAAATGGGAAATGTGGTTCCTTCAGCTAGATGTTTTCAAAGGTGTCTTAGAACACTGTAGTGAATGCTGTCTGATAATCAGATTCATCCTTGTTAAATTGTTGTTTTGTTTTGTTTTTTTTTAATTTCTTGTTTTAGATGATCTCTTACAGAATCCTTTGGTACAAAGTGCCATAGACATGGGTTTCAGTTTGTCTGAGATTAGGAACACCATGGAAAAGAGATTGCAGATGTCTGGAGAAAGTCACACATCTGTTGAGGATCTGGTAGCAGACTTAAGTGCTCAGAAAGAAAATACAAGGGAAGAAGAAGCAAATGAAATCCCAGTTGAGCAAGATGAGCTTATTCAATTGCAAAACCTCTGTGTGTACTTTCATATCAGCTTTTTAGTCTATAAAATATATCTTATTGTTATCTGTTTATTCTGCCCTCTGGTCCAAGTCTTATCTAAAGTGAAGTTACAGTATTGTAACTTAAAATTCAAAAGATTTATTTTTGGACATTAAAAAAAAAAAGCNGGTGAATGTTAAAGAATTCTGAACCGAAACAATCATTGTTGCTTTTCATGAGGCAGGAAGAGTTGGTCTCTTAAATGGCCAGGGCTGGGGAGCCCAGAAACTTAAAGAGCTTGTTATGCGTCCCAGTATTACACATTCCTGCAATATTNGCTGAACAAAGAGGGTGTTAAAATATTTGAGCGTAGCAGCATTTATAAGTATCATCTATAAAAGAAGTAGTATTAAGACCTCAAAAGTGTTTCATATTGAAATAATAGTCTGGCCTGCTTCTGGGAAAGATTATACACTCTAACTAAAAAGCCAGAATTACTGTGACAATGACACTTAAAAATAAAAGCAAGATGTGGGGACTCTGATGACAAACTGAAATAGACACAGCAGCATACGTTCAAATATTCAGTATACTCAAAATGGAAAAGTCTTACTAGGGGATTATTTATTTTTCAGTATAGAGTTTTGCACAGGCTAAAAGCAATTTTTCTTCTTGGCCATTAAGCTGAAGTACATTTCTAGATGATGTTTCTTTTCAATTATTTGTGTTCCAGCCATGCTGGGACATGCAGGTTGTGCTCAAAGAGCCACTGTGGGATGCTCTGCACATAGACCAAACCCAGTATTTCTGTCTTGGGAGACTTGCAGCTTTAGACAAGCACATGGGTGAATTCATAGGGAAGGAAAAGGCCATCTGGTTGGCATGATAGAGACCTTCCCAGTCCACTATTTTAATAAGATTTTTAATAGACATTATGGGGGAAAAAGAGCTTGCAATGAGAATGGACATTATTTGTGTGGTTGGCTGTGCAGAGCTTGCCCATGTGGCAGGGGAAAGTGTTTAGAGTTTACAGTTTCAGATAGGGTGGACTGGAATTACCCAGAGCTCCTGTGCAATGCAAAGTTCATTCTGTATTACAAATTTTTAAGCTTTTGAAATCTGGGCATTTAGAAAAACGGAGACAGGAAAGGAAATCACATCCTCATTCTTTTCATTGAGGAAATGCTCTGGAAAAAAAAAAAAAAA
>VYZX01034314.1:44395-56297 GCA_013401335.1 Brachypteracias leptosomus
GAGAGGAAAAGACAAGAATTTCTCCATCTTTTCAATGAAAAAATGCCACAGAAAAAAAAAAAAAAATCCCAATTACTTAACGAGTATCAAGGAGCCTTTCTTTCACCTTCTGTACAAGTTTTGGGAAAGTTGTCAATGGGAGGCCTGTGAAAAGAATGGCTCCTGATTGAAACACACATCTCCTAAATTCTATAGATATTTGAAGCTCTTGCAAATCTAGATGGCTGAATTCCCTGCTTGCATTGGCCTGGGAGATAGAAGTGAGATGGGGGGCAAGAGGATTCCATGCTGCAGCTTGGTTTCCTCTTTTAATTATTTTCTTTCTTTTTAAAGGTGTGGCCTTTAAATAGTATGAAGAGAACCTTGTCCTTGTGTGTAAAGAAACAAAAAAAGAGAGAGATTCAGTGGTACTAGATATGTTAACTTCATCTGATGTGTTTCTTTTCCTTAGATCTCAGTACTGAGGAGAAGTTACGCCACTTGCAGGAGGAAAAGCTGTGTAAAATCTGCATGGCTAAAGACATCTCTGTGGTCTTCATCCCCTGTGGCCACCTCGTTGTCTGCAAGGACTGTGCTGAAGCATTCCATGAGTGCCCCCTGTGCCGCACCAACATCATGAAGAGACAGGAAGTTTTTATGTACTAGTGCAATATGCAGCACTGTGGATGCAAACCTTTCCTGCTTTATTGCTTTCAATCTGTAATGAAGTGTAAAAAATGCATTTCATTCCAGGATGTAATCATATGGCAGGATTTAGATTTTCCTGCTGTCAAACTCTACTTAACATTTTAAAAATTCTTTTCCTTAAGGGAATTTTTTGTCTGTAAAAATCAATATTGAAAGGTAAATATATATATATTCTGTAACTTAAATTCATAAACCTGATTTGGGGAAGCTGAAGCAATGCAAAGCTTTATTTTATGACACCTTTCCTTCACTTCACTTTGGTAGGACTCTGTATGACTGAAGTTTATGCAAATACAGCTCAATAAAGAATCTGGCCCTATAAAAAAACTGTAAATAAGTCAATGTAAAAAATTATTTTATACATGTGTATTATATCTGAGATTTTAGCTTCCCACAAATGTTATGTAAATAGAAGATGTTATCTTATTTCTGTAACTCTGGTTGTGACTAATTCAGAGAATATGCCCAAACCAGCTGCTACAATATTTCACCTTATGTTTGCTACTGCTCCTTCAGAAGTTTGTCTGTTTTAATATATAATTCCTGTCTCCCAGTTTTGTCTGATCTAGATGTATATAAACTGACTTCAGTAAACTGGTTAGCCATCTGCTTTTCCACAAAAATCCCTCTGCATGTAAAATGTACAGTAATTTTATTCAATAAATGAGAACACAGTAGAAATGAAGGAGATTTTACATTCCCTCTGCCCCTCATGAAAGGAACGGTCTCATTTTAAATTGCTGTCCTATACAAAAAGCTGTTCATGGTTTGATTTATTTTTTTTAATATTTATCATTATCCTAACTCACTTATCTGCTAATACTTTGCAGTGTTTCTGTTTGTCTATTTTTTTCATAAGAGAAGATTAAACTCTATCTCAATGAAAATGGTTTTTAAATTTTAATTGACCAGCAATGATAGAAATCTTCCACTTTTGTTCTAGTCAGTTTGCAACATTTAAATTACAAGGTTAAGAACTATTCCAGTGAATGTCACCTTGAAATACTGAAATTATTTCTTACTGAACTGATCCTCAATTCTCCAGTTAAAAAAGTATCATAGCTTTGAATAGAAGTACAGCTGGTTTATGATCACTCTGCTTAATTATGTGACTCCCTTATTTTGTGGAGCTGATCTGCTCTGTGTATATATTTTTTTATCTTTGAGTCCTAAACACTAAGACACGTAGAATATAGAATACACAGATTATAGTTTTTCACATGATAAAACTTTTAAATGCAATACACAGAAATTTAGTGTCTACTTTTCTATTTTTTTAAATGTGCTGTGATTCTATGCTGCTGTAATGATATATTTAAAATAAAGTGCAACCCAGTTGTTCCTTGATCAGCATATTTAATTCTCACATCAAAATAAAAGAAAATAATCATAACAGAGGGTTTGTTTTTTTGTTTTGTAACTCAACTGTTACTAATGTAACCTGAGTGTTATTAAGGATAATAAATGTATTTTAATTGGAGAGGAAATAAAATCTATTGTTTGTATAAATTAAAGTTCAGTAATTGTAAAATTAAAATGTTAATTTTAATTTTTTGTCATAAATTGGAATTTGGTTCTTAGCAATGCATGATGACTAGAAACTCCTAAAGAATTCAGCACAGAAAGGGTTTGTGCATTTTTGTGCCTTTGTGAAGAGTTTAGTGTCTCAGGTAATTGAAGCATTTGGGGATTTTTCAGGTCATAGGGACTGGCAAGTCCCACCAGCTTGTGTGCCCAGTTTCACTTACAAAAAGGGTTTTCCAAGGGAAATTTAAGGGGCTGGGGGTGTCTGTGAGCAGGTGTATCTCTCCTGAAATAGCCTGTGCAGTTAATGTTGCAGACCACGTTGTGCTGACTTGCTGGAGCAGATGGTTTGTTACCTAATCTTGACCTAAGTCACATGAGAGAAACTATCTGGGGGAGCTGGAGCCAACCTGCAGAACTTGGCACGTGGCTCTATAAAGCCCTGTCTGGGAAAGAGATTGACCAAATTTTACTTAGAACTGCTTCCAAACTACCTCCTAGTAAGGAGACAAGATGTACATATGTACGTATATGATTTGGATGTTGTTATATTATAATATGAGGGTGGTGAATCACTGGCACAGGTTGCCCAGGGAGGTGGTGAAGGCCCCATCTCTGGAGACATTCAAGGTCAGGCTTGATGGGGCTCTGAGCAACCTGCCCTAGGTAGAGATGTCCCTGCTTATTTTAGGGGGTTTGGACTAGATGACCTTTGGAGGTCCCTTCCAACCCAAACCATTCTATGATTCTCTAGTACATAAACTGTCTGAGAAGAGCCTGGATGTAGGCCACAAATAGCACCTTCTGATCTAAAATGGAGAGCAAACACATTGTCCTAATTATGTGCAAGCAAATAGAATAAATGCTTCAGGATAAAGCTCGTTACCTTTTAAAAGGGACACTTGATCCCTTAGTGTAACTTTTGATAAATGTTATAAAAGATAGAGCTCTAATAGTCATGTAAATTTTAATCACCTGAACACTGAAGTCTTAAAAGCCTGTTAACAAGGGGACAAAATAAATGCTCTGTAGTTTTAGGGTTTTTGTTAAAATACAATCAGAGTTCTATATAGACTAAATGTGAAAAAAAAAATTAGTACAGTCATCAAATTTTGATGTAAATTAGGAAGTTTTTTCAATTTACTTTTATTCTCAGTATCTTAAAGAAACAAATTCCACGGACTCTGAGCCTGGGCTGAGTGTTTAAAGGGAGAGAAGTGAAGGATGCAAATAAAGGGAGTAGAAGCATCAGTGCTTTGAAAAGGAGCAGGACAAAGATGACCTGAGAGCTGATTTTTATAGAAGAGTTGCCTGGCATGAAGAGCTGGGGAATATCCTCAAGTATCTCAGTATTCAGGAAGTTTCTTCTAGCAGCTTCTATGTAAACTCTTTCTGATTTCCATTTTACTTGCAACAGCAGAACCATTTGCTCTAGATACATGGGAGATTTAGAGGGTTTTTAATAATGTGCTCTGGAACTGTTTTGTTTAAAAACAAGGAAATTACATACCTAATTTATGAACAGAAGGCTAAATAAAGAAAAAAGACCAATTTTTTTTTGTTATGCATTTAGCTTTTTCTTGCTGCCTTGCCCTGACTTAATTCTACTGGTTGCTGCAGCTTCTATCTACAGATATTTATCTGTCTGTGCCTTTCTTAATTTGTTTTGGGGCTTTATCTAAGGCTCATAACACAATAAAATGGTTTTCAATTATTATAGAATTTTTTTTTTTTTAAATAGGGTGTTAAATGCTTCTTTTAATGTTGCCTGGTTTGTTTTGACTGCAATGCTCCAGTATTTATTTTTGTTAGCTGAAGCTACAGGACAAATAGTTTGTCAAAGCTTTCAAAGCATGGCTGTTAACTTAAAACATAGAGGGCTTAAAGTTAGCTTTTATGCTTGTTTTTATTGAAATTAACAAAAATCTGAATACAATGGGTTATTAGAATTTAATCATAGCTGGGTGGGAGGTTAATGCAGACACTTGATCACTGTGTTCATGTGAGGAGCTGCACACTAGGGTTAAATGTTGCAAGGGGCAGTGAGGTTTAGAGTATTTACTACTCAGAAGATAAGTCTCTTCTGCCTTTCAAGGTGTGCAAGTTCTAGTGGATGATGTGTAAGTCCCATCCAAAGGGAAGGTCAGCTCTTCATAGAGAGGAAGAGCTGGAGATTTTTCTGGCTCTTTTTGTGTGGTGGGAAGTAGGCAAAGAGTGAGTTGTGGCACAAGGTTCTTTTTTACCCTCTGCTTTGTGCACAATTGACTCCCAGCAGCAAGAAGGCTGGATGCCAAAGAGAGGGTTAGAGGAGCATTGCTGCACCGGGGGCTTTTCATTGCCTGTCCAAGGCTGAGTTGGGGCTGGCTCAGCCTTGCTACTGGGTTGATGGTCATCTCTATCTCTAGTCAAATAGGAAGAGCCAGTGTAGTGAGATCATCATCCTGTGAGATGCCCTTCATTCCTCATGGAACTGAAGTATGAGTGAGCACCCTCCCTTTTACTATTATTATGTGTGTTTTACATGCATAAATGTCACTGAGTAGCTTGGAAATTTGATCAAGGAGGTCTTTCCTCCATGACCCTGCTGTGCCTCCACACAAATTCAGGTTCTGGGAAGTATCTTGCCATCTTTGCCACTGTGTCACGTTGCTTCAGGAGGTGTACTGGTGCTGTGGTGCTGCTGTGCAGCAATTAGTGTGCCCTAATTAGAATGTGGCTTTCTACGAGGAGGCACATGACCAGTGGTAATAAAGAACCTTTGCTGAAATTCAGATTCTATCTTTAATTTTATCTTAACCAGGAATTCCTCTCAAGCAATATGAACATCACCATTAAAGTAAAACTACAAGCACTAATTCAGAGAACGTGGCTCTGTGACCAACCTACCAGAAGAACTTGTCTTTTCCTAGGACAGGAAAGAAGACATTAAGTATTGGATTATAAATGGCTCGGATAAACAAAACCCCAAGGAAAATCTGGGGGAGAAATGGCATTAATGCAATATTTCAAGGTAGGTGAAAACTACTTGGTTGCCTTTGGATAATTATTAATTTACTGCTTTATAGCCTGGCCAGCTGTTGATGATGGCTGAGATAAAATGCTTGATAAGTTAAAATTGCTGGAAACATATTGGAGAGATACTTGAATTGGGGTTTTGCTCTTAGAATGAAAAATAGTGATTACCGTCAAAAAATGAAAACCACTCTTGCAGAGTCCCACTGTGAAAACATCCAGGAGAATCATCATGATAATTGCTGAAAACCAAGCAAAATAGAAACACATATGGTCACCCTCAAATTTTAGAGAACAAGTTAATCTAACTTCCAGAAATTAGCAAGACAAAGAACATTTAAACTTATTCCTGTTATTCCTTTTTGATCTTACCAAGTTAGATCTTGCTGTAATACTCATGACACAATTTCTCTTCTGTAACTTAGTTTTGCACAGTATGATGAGAGTCATCACCTCAGCCAATAGTTACTCTTCTAAATGAAAGCTTTTCAAAAGTGGGTGCCAAACCACAGTGCTCTTCCTTTTATCTCTGGTGTAACAGGGAGAGGCTTCTCAGTCTAGGATTGACTTTACCTCCCTCCTCTGTAACCAACCCCTGTGATGTCATGGGTGTCAGTATGGGAGCTCTGTTGGTAGGGTACAAGCCACTGGAAAAATAACTATTGCTTCAAATCCAGCATGTGCCCAGGTGCCCAATAAGGCCAACAGCATCCTGGCTTGTATCAGAAATAGAATTGTCAGGGTTGGAAGGGACCTGAAAGATCATCTAGTTCCAACTCCCCTGCCATGGGCAGAGACTCCTCCCACTAGATCAGGTTGCTCAGAGCCCCATCCAGCCTGGCCTTAAAAATTTCCAGGGATGGGGCTTCCACCACCTCCCTGAGCAACCTGTTCCAGTGTCTCACCACCCTCATGGTGAAGAAGAGTAGGGTTATGGTTGGACTAGATTATCTTAAAGGTCTCTTCCAACCTAAATGTTTCTATGATTCTGGTGTTTTGCAAACTGGAATGAGCCATCACAATTTAGCCCTTTTCTAAGTGTTAGCAGTTGCTTTGTAAAGGCTTAACCAGCAATTGCAAGTTTGTATAAGGAAGACCCATGTTCCAGGTTGGAAGTTCAGCTCTCCTGGGCTGACAGCTCGAACCAGTGGTGCAGAGGAGGGAGGGAAGGGCACACCCGGGGGCACAGGGCTGGGAATCACTGTCCTCAGCATCCCAGGAGTGCCTTTTGCCACAGAGGGGAAACACTTTGGTCACAGCTGCTGGCACTGAGGCTTTGCAGGACCTCCACAATCATGCTAAAGGAAGTTACAGTCTAAAAGAAGTATTTTTATCTTAACGGTTTTGAACATCTGTGCAAGCCACCAAGATGTCAAACTGTTGTATTCCTTGTCATGCATTGTGCCACTTAAAAACACCTAAATCACAGCTAATGACAAGAACACAGTTGGTTTTGCTTCCCCCTCCCATTGTGTCAGAGCCCAGGCAGCAAGAACGGCCTTGAGCCCCAGACAAGGTGGGAAGGAGAGGGGACTTCTGAGAAGCACTGCCTGAAAGAAACCATGGAGATGATTGATGATGAATTCTAAACCTAAGGAAACCCTCTTAGGGATACATCTTGGGAATGTGGTAGGTCAGCCCCAAAAAACCATGCAAGCTTATTATCTGAAAGAGTAATCTGCTCCTTGATCTTATCATATCATCACCCTCCATTCCATATACTTCCACTCAAACCCTCTAAGTTCTAGCCTTGGTAGTTTGTGGGGAAAAGACCAAGATAAACCAATCCACTGTCATCATCCAAACCTGGTGTTTGTCTGCAAATACAGAAGACAGTTGTCCCATCCATTTGATGGGAGATTTTCTTCAGAGCTTAAACATCAATGTATATGACTTTGCTGTTTATAATAGTTTTGCTCTATGATCTTGGGCAGAGGCTGAGTTGAATAAGGATGTTTCTGCCCTAGTTCAACTCTAACCTCATCTAACCACAAGCCAATCTCCTTCCTCCCCTTTTCAGGCAGCCCCCTGGCTCCACATCAGGGTCTCAGGGGGGCTGGAGGCCCTCAGAAACCCGACCAGTTGAGAACTGCTTTCTGTTGCTCACAGGTGAGCTGCCCTGCACATCCTGACTATGACATAGTTTCACTGTTTGGTCTTTAACTGTCACTTAACCAAAGCTGCTTCCCCTGCTCAGTGCCAGTTGCTGCTCTTTGCCCTGCTTGACCTTATTTCAGCTCTTGCCTCCTTCTCACCCCAGCCCTTTTTCTGTCACACAGTCTGTTCTCTCCTGCCTTTAACCATGCCCTGCCACTTACCCAGCTTACCCAATTTGAAACGTGTTTCTCTGGTTCCTGTCCTTCTCCCACAGACTTTGTCACTGATGCTGTCATGGTGCCTGACTCATAAAATGGCCCTGGATTCATGATCCTTCTGCCTGGACTTAGCTACAGGACACAAGTATGTCTTGGTTGGGTCTCCCAAAACCTCCCTACATCTGGAAGCTGGGGCAGGTCATGTCCCAGATCCAAGAGAGGTGGTCTGAATGGTAACAACCTTTCCTGTACATAAGGTGAAGTGATGCCTCAAGTGAAGCCAACTCCTCTTGACTGAAGGGAGAAGGGCTACCCAGTATTTCCTACCAGCAACTGGTGTGGCCTTCACACAGTTTGGTGATGAAAACTTCACAGAACAAGACATAGCAGGAGCACCTCACCTCAAACAGGGGAATAAGCAAGGGCCTCAGGTAACAAGTTGCACAGAGGACTGAATAAAGCTGCTGATAATGCAATTAACAGGAAGGTGTTTGAAACTTACTGAGGTTCTCTTCTTCTAGAACTGATGATGAAGGGGAGGTAAAACTGCCTTCCTTTTTAGTGACATGGACAAAGTGTGATTCTGTGCTCCTTTCATGGTAGGTAGGAATCAGAGAACATTCAGACTTGAGTTCAGTGTTCTGGAAAGCCCTGGTGAGAAATAGGGGCATAGAAGGGAGACTTATGTGAATCACAAAAGGAAGAAATTATTTACAAAACAGAGAAAGGCCTAAGGAGTGACCAATGTGCAACTTCCCTCCTGCAAATGATGGGAAAGTAACCCATTTTTGGGTCTTTTTTTTTGTTTCTTATGTAATAGCTTGTCTCCAAAAGGATTTAGAGCAGATTTCCCTAGAGTGACTAAGCCAGTTTCAAAAATCTGGGGAAAAAAAAAAATCTGCTTGGAAAGACTTTGTTTCCCCTCTGTCCCCAACTAAACAGACAAAAATATGGCTGTGGCTTATTTAATACAAGCCATCAAAGTTACTACCTCACCTTGGAATGAATCCAGTGTACAAATTCTGGTTTGTTTCCCAATTCTCGTAAGCAAATTCTTTTAAAAAACTAAAAGGAATAACAAATGATTATGGCTTATTTTTTTTAAATAGAAAAGAGGAAACGGAATTGCAGAGGGGGTTCCTATTCCATTGCCTTCAAAGAAAAGGAAGCAGTGTGAGCATGAATCTCCTGCCTGGAAGAATGAATCAGCCATCTGGCAGCTTGAGGTTATTCTGATCTTCTCTAGTGGCCAACCTCTGGCCATTGATTCAGATGTGGAATTGGTACCTACCTTCTCCTTGCTCAGTTCCTCAACTGGATGACTGATCAAGAGCTCTCTTTGGATCAGTAGAAGTCCCTGTTGTAAAAGCCTTTGTTAAATCCTCTCTGAACTGGGCTCAGCATCAGAAATGGTGGACTCTGAAGCTCTTAAGGAGCAGCTTTTATAAGAGCGATGACACAGTCCTGTAGAATACTTTCTTCTACAGTTTTCTACAGAACTTCTTTTCTATTACATATAAATCTTTTCTCAGAAGGTCATGATTTAAAATCTATTTCTTTATCATGCTTGCATCACACTTTTTTTTTCTTTGACATTTTTTCATTGTATTGGAAAAGATGCTACAGCACTGAAGCTACATAGAAACTTCAGGATGTTCTTTGATTTCTTCACAAAATCCAAACAGATGGTAGAAGCTCATTCTGGAATTGTTAGCTTAGAAGTGGTGTGTTAACAGAGGAACTGCTTTTCATCTCCTCTTCCCCATTGAACCAACTGGAAGGCTCAGCCCAGCATGATCAGTGCATGGGGATGATGCAGAAGTCAGGCTCTCCAGTTTTGCCTCCTATAAAGAGAACAAATACAAGGGTTAAGAACTTGTTCCACTTTCCTGCCCCCTACACTCCCACCCACCATTTGGGAGATTGTTGCATTTCCTCCTTAGATGTGTGCAATATAAACTGGTTTATGGTGGTTATTTGTGTGATGCAAATGTGGTGCTGTGTTAGGAATCCTCCCCGAAAAGAAATTCCTGTCTTCTGGTCACTAGAGCAGAGCAGAAACATTCCTGGCCTCTATTGGAGCACACACCATCAGTTGTGCTGACTGAACTGCCTATCTAGTTGTACTCTAAAAGAAATGACCTGATTTGGGGAAAAACAAAATGAAACTGCTGGCCCTGCCCCCCCTTCTCTGATGAGGCAACAGTTTTGCTTAGACAGCGACCAGGCAAACAGCTGAATGGAACAACTGGGAGGGAGGAAGCGAACTGGGGAGTGCACAATCCTGACGTGCTGCTGCACCTGGACTCTGGCCTCCAGAACACTTCCATCTTTTGTTGCCCCAAGTTTAAAAAAGCAGATTCTGTCCTGTGAGCTGGGACACCCAGAAGTGTTATGAATCTGGGCTCCCCAAGGCCTGAGTCAGCTTTGGAAAGGGGCTGAACCCTCTGCTGTGCTACAGCCAGCACCTGCACAGCCAGTCCTTCAAAAACACACCTCAAAACTATGTCGTGGTTTCTTCTGTTAAACATATTCACCTAAAAAATCCCAGCTATGAGGTCAAGGGTGAAGTGCAGCGTTTTGGGAGCAGAGCAGACACCTGACCCACGGGCTGGCAGGTGGGGCTGATGCAGGGCTGGCTCTGGAGCTCTCCCAGTGCTGCTATCAGCTCACAACGTTCTGGATCCCAGTTGTAACACAAGCAGCCCCGTCGTGGCTCAGGCAGAGGATGACACATTGCTGGAATTCCTGGTGCAGGCAGAGTGTTACTTTTGGAAGTGTGTGGTTTGTTTTAAAGGAAGTGTTGTCTATGTGGCAGCTGTCAGATGTTAATTTTATATGGGGAGGGCACAAACGGACCCAGTCTTTTCCATCTATGTGTAATCATCAGCAAGTTGAAAATTTACTTGAGGTTTGGAGTGTTGGCGTGATTTATTTGTTTTGTTTTGTTGTGCTTTGTGGAGATTTGTGTGTGTTTTTGTTGTTGTTGTTCTAAAACAGATTATCTTTTACTCACAATCCTACGATTTCCAGACAGACATTAAAGATCAGCATCTGTAACTGAAATCTTGAACATGGTTTTATCCCCTAAAAGGGAATCTTTCTCCCGATTTTCTTTTTCCCCCAACCGTGACAGGAGGTGAGAAAACATTCTGAAACTTGAATTCAAGCTATAGAATAGGATTTATTTTTTTAAGTCTGTCTCAGGTACTAGCTGACAGATTATATCTAGAATTGCTGGGTGGCATCAACTCATGCTCCACTAGTTTTTTTTATTTTAAACACTCCTTATCTTATCTGTTTCCATTTTAAGTGTCATTTGCTCTGCAGTGCTTCATTTTGGTTTTGAAAAGACTGGAACTGATGCGAGGAACTCTTTAAGTGTCCTGCCTTTGTCAGGCAGGTAAGCAGAATACCCAGCTTAGTGCCTACTTAGTTATGCTAACCTCCCCAACATTAAAAATAGATCGACAGAAGAGGATGATTACAGACAAATTACCAGGACAAAACTATTCTTGTGCTGACTGAACTATAAGCTTACGTGCAAGTATTCAGCATGAGTAATGTGCTTAGCATTACACAATGCAGAGAAAAAAAAATGCAGAAGGAACTACTGAACTGTGCCTTTAGCAAAATAAGCACCACAAATTTTATATTTGGCTACTTGAAGTATTCTGTGCTGCTTAAAAGTGATCATTTCAGGTTCATACCAAATTCACGCAGGCAGAAAAAAGGAATTTCACTCAGAGCCTAGGAGGAAAGGCCAATTTAAACTGGGAACGCACTTGGGGATGGGCAGAAGCAGAAAAACGCTCCAGGAGAATGCTCCAAACCATAGTGCCGGCAAGCATTGCTTCTGTGTGCACGGCCACGCAAGCCTGGGGTTCTCCAGATAAGGCACCCTGAATCCACCGGGCAGCTGTAAACTGATCTTCCAAACCGTGGGCTCCCTCGCACACGCCTGGGCCTCCCGAACGAATGAAGCCGGGGCAGAGGAGCTGGACTTGGCTCTGAAGGGACAGCGGAGGCCTGGCCCTGGCCTGGAGCCCCCAGCGCAGCCCACTCGCTGCTCCTGCTCCGGAGGGCAGGCGGTGATTGCGTTATTCCCCGAAATTCCCAGAAAGAGCGAACTTTGCCTCCGCTGAGCCATTATTTTCTCATCGCTATGTGGAAGGCCTCCAGGCCCCGCACTCGCCTCCGCCGGCGCACGTCCCCGGGCTCCCCTCAGGCCGAGCCGAAGCTCCTTTTTAGGCCGTCACCGTGTGCCGCTGACCCGGCCCGCCCCGCGAACGCAGCCGGGAGACGTGCCCACTCCGCTGGCCGCGCAGGGCGGAGGCCGGGCCCGCCCCACCCCTCGGGCGCAG
>VYZX01034314.1:57990-74499 GCA_013401335.1 Brachypteracias leptosomus
GGCGCTTGCCAACTTGTGCCGGGGCCGCCCGATGCCGGGAGCCGCGTGTTGCAGGAACCCCGCTGGGCTCTCGTCGGCCCTGGTGGGGGAGGGCGGGAGGAGGAGGAGGAGGAAGAATGCTTCTTACTGGGGGGTTTTGGCGCCACTTTTGTTTTAGATAGTGCTCCTCTGCCCCCTCCTCCTCGGCACGCACTGAACTGAGCTGAACCCTGCCCAGGTAGGAAGCGAGAGCTTTCCTGGTGTTTCTCTTTTCTGGGCGCTTACTTTCTTTACACGGATTAAAAAATGATATATTTATATTTAGTGTTGCCGTGGTTAGGGACTTGGAGGGGCAGGGGAGCGAGGAGCGAGCGGTGGAGGAGAGGAGGGCGGCAGGCGCTGGCCGGGCTGGGAGGCCCTGTTTCCAGGTGCTCCTCTCCCCGGGGCCCGGCCGCATCCCCGGGGCCCGGCCGCGCTGGCTCGGGGCGCAGCTCCGCTGTCGGCCCCGCCGCCGGGCCTCCCTGCCCGACTCCATCGCCGGGCCGTTGTATAATCCGGCCGTCCTGTGCAAACCTGGGACCGACCTCAATGATTTTTTTTCCCTTTTTTTTTTTTCCTCTCGGAGAACGGGAGTGAAGCCGCTCCGCTCCCCTTTTTCGCCACTTTTTATTTATTTATTGTACTGCCCCGACTCGTGCTGTTGTCTGCCCACGGGATGCGGTGTTCGGAGTTAACACAAACTTTCTATAACCGCCCAGTCCGGTGCTCTGGTTACTCTGAGTGTTTGTTTTATTTATTTATTTTTAANGGTGGGCAGCGCGGCCGTGCCCCGCCGCCGGGCCCGGAACGGCCCCTGGGCTTTCGGAGGTGGTGGTGGTGATGGGATGTGTGTGTGTATGGGGGGGGTCCATCTCCCGCCCGAGAAGCGGGGCTCCTGCGGCCGGTGCTGCCCCGGGGCGCGGCGGTTCGGGAAAGCTGCGGCCGCGCAAAGGTCACCTCGTGTGAATTGCGGCCACGTCTCCTCGGTTCTTGTTGGGGTTTTTTTGTTGAAAAGGGGAGGAGAACGCCTTTTGGATCGCTTCCCTCGAAGCCGTTTTACGGATGTTTGTGTGTTGTTTGAGAGTTTTGTTCAGTTCTGTTTTGTATGACCAGAAACTAAGAGTTCCTGGCGTTTCCTGCAGTGTGAGGTGTTCTCCAAGCATAGGTGTCCCTGTTAACTCTTGGCAGTTCAGTCTCGATTTGTGGTTGATGGCTTCTACCTCGTTTATAATGTTTGGCCATTTGAAACAACTTTTTCCTTTTTTCATATTATCTTTTCCCAAAATCCATTATTTATTCATTATTTATCGTTATTCCTGAAGTGTTTTCCTGATATTGAACTGTCCAGGAGTCACAAAATACCCATGCGATGACTGGTTGGTTATGTGCGTGTAAATAAATACCCTGAGTGATTGTGCAACTGACAGATACTAATCTCTGGTCATCCTGGTATTACTTGCTCATTATCCCCAACTCTTAATTTTGTGGCTGAATCTTGGTGGTGCCTTGCAAGGTCTGTGGCATTGCGATTTTGCAACTGATCACCACTGTTTCTTTTCCCTTATAACCATGATTACAGTTTCATTACAAAATGAACCAAGGTGTGAGAAGGCGGCCACCATGCTTTTTTTAGTGTAAACCTTTGTATTTTTGCTCCTCTCAGCACTGTAGCTGAATGGGGTGAAACCTCATACTGTTCTGGTTAATTAAAGACTAGGAAAGTTTTGAAGTTGTTATACAAAGGAGAAAAATAAGATTTAGTTCCCACCTCTTAACAGATAAGTCTTGCTCCTTAACTGATGGGGCTCATGTGGATCCTTCTTACCAAAATCCATTGGACTAGATGATCTTTCGAGGTCCCTTCCAATCCCTAATGTTCTGTGATTCTGTGTAGCCCACANGGCCGCGCTGGCTCGGGGCGCAGCTCCGCTGTCGGCCCCGCCGCCGGGCCTCCCTGCCCGACTCCATCGCCGGGCCGTTGTATAATCCGGCCGTCCTGTGCAAACCTGGGACCGACCTCAATGATTTTTTTTCCCTTTTTTTTTTTTCCTCTCGGGGAACGGGAGTGAAGCCGCTCCGCTCCCCTTTTTCGCCACTTTTTATTTATTTATTGTACTGCCCCGACTCGTGCTGTTGTCTGCCCACGGGATGCGGTGTTCGGAGTTAACACAAACTTTCTATAACCGCCCAGTCCGGTGCTCTGGTTACTCTGAGTGTTTGTTTTATTTATTTATTTTTAAATTACTTTTTGGCAGCGCGGGCTAACACTGCTGCCCCCCCTCCCCCGCCGCGCTGGGTAAGGGCTCTCTTCCCGTGTGCTCCTCGGGGCCACACCCTGGCGTGTCCGGTCTCATTAAGCGCCTTCTCCGCCGACGTGACCCCCGCGGCTTCCCTCGCTCGGCAACCCGGGCAAGGAGCGCGTCCCGGCCGGCCGGCCACAGCGGGAGCGCCCGGGGGTAACCCGGGGCGGCCGAGGTTGCACTGCGCCCCGCTGCCGCCTCCCTCGGCGAGGCGAGGAGGGGCCATGTCAGCGCGGCCGTTCGTGCCGGGGGCGGGGAGTCGGGTTACCGAAGTGCGTCACACGCGGCCCCGCCGGGGCCTGCTCCGTCGCCGCTCCGGCCTCGGCACCGCCTCGCCCTCCCGCCTTCCTCCCCCCGCCGCCCATTGGCCAGCGCCCGGGCGGGAGGAGGCGGCTTCCTCCCGCGCCCCGCGGTGGGCAGCGCGGCCGTGCCCCGCCGCCGGGCCCGGAACGGCCCCTGGGCTTTCGGAGGTGGTGGTGGTGATGGGATGTGTGTGTGTATGGGGGGGGTCCATCTCCCGCCCGAGAAGCGGGGCTCCTGCGGCCGGTGCTGCCCCGGGGCGCGGCGGTTCGGGAAAGCTGCGGCCGCGCAAAGGTCACCTCGTGTGAATTGCGGCCACGTCTCCTCGGTTCTTGTTGGGGTTTTTTTGTTGAAAAGGGGAGGAGAACGCCTTTTGGATCGCTTCCCTCGAAGCCGTTTTACGGATGTTTGTGTGTTGTTTGAGAGTTTTGTTCAGTTCTGTTTTGTATGACCAGAAACTAAGAGTTCCTGGCGTTTCCTGCAGTGTGAGGTGTTCTCCAAGCATAGGTGTCCCTGTTAACTCTTGGCAGTTCAGTCTCGATTTGTGGTTGATGGCTTCTACCTCGTTTATAATGTTTGGCCATTTGAAACAACTTTTTCCCTTTTTCATATTATCTTTTCCCAAAATCCATTATTTATTCATTATTTATCGTTATTCCTGAAGTGTTTTCCTGATATTGAACTGTCCAGGAGTCACAAAATACCCATGCGATGACTGGTTGGTTATGTGCGTGTAAATAAATACCCTGAGTGATTGTGCAACTGACAGATACTAATCTCTGGTCATCCTGGTATTACTTGCTCATTATCCCCAACTCTTAATTTTGTGGCTGAATCTTGGTGGTGCCTTGCAAGGTCTGTGGCATTGCGATTTTGCAACTGATCACCACTGTTTCTTTTCCCTTATAACCATGATTACAGTTTCATTACAAAATGAACCAAGGTGTGAGAAGGCGGCCACCATGCTTTTTTTAGTGTAAACCTTTGTATTTTTGCTCCTCTCAGCACTGTAGCTGAATGGGGTGAAACCTCATACTGTTCTGGTTAATTAAAGACTAGGAAAGTTTTGAAGTTGTTATACAAAGGAGAAAAATAAGATTTAGTTCCCACCTCTTAACAGATAAGTCTTGCTCCTTAACTGATGGGGCTCATGTGGATCCTTCTTACCAAAATCCATTGGACTAGATGATCTTTCGAGGTCCCTTCCAATCCCTAATGTTCTGTGATTCTGTGTAGCCCACAGGTGGGGTTTATGCAACCTGTGAGAGAAATTTATGAATTTCTGTTGCGATTGTTTGTATTAAATTAACTGTGGTAAACTTAACATTGGATATTGTATAAGCTGAAATTCAATCAAACAAAAAAAAAAATAGTCGTGAAAGTGGGGGATAGGACACACTTAAATTTTCCTGTGAAACTTCCTAGTGCTCAGATAACTCTGGTCCAAGTGTGTAACTTGGGAGATATGGTTTTGGAGCTTTTTCATCCATTTAGGGTTTTAAGGAGATAATACTGAGTAAAGTCAATAAGCAATATAAGGGTTTGTTAAACTTGTACTTAAGACTGACTAAAATTTATGTGCAGTTTTTTTTATTTTAAGGTAAAGTCTTGATGTTTGCAACTGAAAGCTGAAATCATTGGTTTGAATAAGTTGGTTCAGATTAACGATGCTGTGATATTTAAAATGGTTTCTGTGGAGTGACAAAAAAATTGGTAGGTTCATAGATTCATATTTGTTTTAAAAATGCATTGTGCTACTTGAAGAACATTTAATTTTAAAAATAGGAGTGTTCAATTAGCTGGCTATTAATCTAGCTCAAATTCCATGAATATATCGCATTCCAGCTTTATGTGTTAAAAGTCTTTAAAGGCATACATGGGTGGAATGAAATAATTTCCACTTGGAAGGAGTGTAAATAGAATTGTCAGCTAAATGCTCTGTTTAGTTTTAGTTTGTTTCAGTATAACTTATCAACAGCAACAGCATTATTTTTTAAAAAAGTGGTGTAGGCAGCTTCTCTTGAATATTACATGCCACTACAGTCTCCTGTAGAAAACAGCTGCAGGCAACAAACCACTTGGAAGTGTGTACTCTTGGTGGTGGGAGCAACTGCACTGGACTTAGTCAAATCATCAAATAATGTTAGCACACTAGAACATTATGAACTTTTGAAATTAGATTGCTCTTTGTCACTTACAGCTCAACTTCAGAATGATTTGAGAGTCCTCATTTGTCATTTTCATTTGTGGTGTTACTGTCTCTATTGTTTTGCTGTGGGTAGATATTATAGGAGAGATTGGGTTTTCTGGAACTTGTGTGCCAGCATAAACAAGTTGTATGTTTTACAGAAACAGTAAACACTTTGGTTGCTTATTTTCACCAAACGAATCCCCCAAAGTAAGCAAATATTTCTATTGCCTACTTACTCTTCTTGGTTGCGTTACTGCAATGCTGTGTTTTGTCAAATGAGATGAGGTTTGGAACTTGGTATGATCTTTGCCCACAGTGTGGCCATTTCTTCTCTGATCAGTTGGGGAGCTTAGGAGAATATTGTAGGTGTGAATGTCCAAAATTGGACATTACTGGGTTTTGGTGGTAGTTGTGGATATTCTTGTGCATGAGGAATTACGAAAAGATACTTGAAAAGGAATGTGTTGTAGATTGTGTCTTAGCTAGATGCTAGAATTTCGAAGAGCCACCCTCATCTGCTTCAGTAATTGCCTTGTAATGGAAGGACGTGATTGATAGCAGCCATCAACATAACAGCTTAATATTCTTAAATAAGCTCTCTTCACTTTCTCAGTATCATTTAAAACATTAACATTCTGAAAACTTCAGTTTCCTTATATGAGGATCATTGACAAAGAAGAGAGAATGAAGTGATAACTTAGTTCTTGGGAAACTGGGGCGAGCAGGGAACTGGAGTTTTAGGTTGGAAAATAGGAAGCTTATATGCAACAAATCTATGGAGGAATGAAAAGAGCTCTCTCCCATATGCATCACAAACATTTAAATGGTGATGTGTAGGCTTATTGCATTGCTTTAGATTCAACACCATCTAATGTATTAGATCACCTTCACTTTTCAAGTCAAAGGTTAAGTAAAACCGGGAATTCTTCATGGTCCCATAGCTCTTCTGTCACTGGCCCTGGCAGTCCTGTGGTTTGGTCTGCTCTGGTCCTCTTCCTGCCTCCTGACCCTTCTGTCCTGTTGGCTATGGACAGAGGTGGAGCTTAATGGGGCTACAGGCAGATTAACCATCCTGGATAAGATACTGGAGTCCTTCCTACCAGGAAGGAGTTTACTGTGCGCTGAGTTGTGTACTTCTACTGGAACAAGGTCTGGGTCTGTACTTGGTGGTGGTGGTGTGGCCTGGGGTCGCCTGGCAGCATGGCCTCAGGTAACCCAGAGGACCCCAGAAGGTGCTGGGAGGGGCCTTGGGGGCCAGCAGGGTTTGGGGACCATCTGTAAGGTAGGACTTTGGAGTTTTGGTTTGGTCAAAGAAGTTTTGAAGGGAAAACATTTTGGTAACCTTTGCAGTGTTCCATCAGGATAACTAGAAGTTCTTGCTCTAGCATTTTTTTTTTTCTAAAAGACTGCTTTCTGGAGTAAACCAGTTAAACTTCCACCATTCTCTGAACAGTTTTAATGTTTGAAGATCAGTCTAGTGACTTCAGTTGGCTTTTTAGATTAGAAGAAAAAAAATCTGCTTTCAAGAAGAGGTTGCGTGTCTTTGTGGTTTAAGCCTTGAAATCCAATGTGACTTTTAACAAGGTCAGATACTTACTTGAAATGATACAGTGAAAATTTCTGTTTTAAGAGTTGGATATTAAAAATGTACTTTTAATTCTATGTTATAGAATAGATTTCACTTTTTTCTTTTTCATGTTGCAGTTCATAAGAATCTGGATTTCTTTTTTTTTTAAGTAAATACTAGGTAAGGGAAACTTTGAAGATGGTCCTCATCTAGATCACCACAAACAAATGTAGGGTTAAGTTGGGTATAAGGAAGCTTGGGGGGCTGTTGTATGATTGGCTTCTACCTTGAGAAAAATGTTTCACTGTGGGTATCAACACAAAAACTGTGTTCTGTTTTCTTGATACTCTTTAGTTTGATGGTCAGGATCACTGAGACTGGACCAGAATCCTAAATTTGGTGGGCTACGCCATTGCAATATTTCACAGTATACTCTATCCCTTTTCAGTATCTTTGTATCTCTAAGTGTTACACTATTAATAAAATCCTAGGTCTGTGAGATCTTGAGTAGAGCAGGGAAAAGGAGACATTTCCTTTCTTTCATCTCACAAACACTTTTCCTCAACTAGTCAGATCTGAGGAGAGATCTGACACAGAGATTTGCAGATAGGGATGTGGAAAAATTGATCCCCAAAGTATCCTCTTGGTTTTTATGTGACAGCTTTTTCTAGCCTTTCCTGGCTATGGAGTTGCATGGAAAAGCACAGGCATAGTCTGTTTTTAAACTTTTATTTTATCCCAATGTGAGTCAGGAGTGAGGGACATATAGGACTGCATTTGTATGCAGTTACCTCTTGTCTTATTGTGACTTCAGAGGGAAATGAAATTAGTCATGGCACTGCTTTGTCCAGGTACACACTTTAGATCCAGGTGTACTTCATTGATATGTACTCTGTATGTTTTTTTGATGATGTAAGTAGCTGTAACTTTCCTCTCTGGAGGGCTTATTTTTGCAAAACAATATAATCAGAAGGGTGAGTAGATGTGAGAAGGTTGGCATATATTGGAGGGTAGATTGTGATCTGTGATTGACAAATTCATCACAATACCCAACCAAACCCAAGTATCTAGAGATGAGTGTGTTGGTCATTTGGGGTTTTTTTTTTTGGTTTAGATGGATGAATGTTTTATTTTCTTATGGCTCAGAACCTGATGGTTTATTAGTCCTGCCCTTACTACACAACCTTTTATGATTTTTACTCTTCTAGGTTGTTATTTCAGTAAAGGTTAGTCGTTGGATTAGAGTGGGGAATATGTATGGCCTTAGAAGCCTGGGGAAGAATATTTTTCTACAGCAGTTTTTTGTTAGCACTTGTGTGGCTCCTAGAGAGGAAAGTACTTTGCATCTGTCCTTATTGTTCTGGGGCTGATGGGACAAGCCAATGACTTTTGCTTATACTTTGAACAAGGTCTCAAGTGATGCGTGTTGTCATGTAATACATATGTCTGCAGTGGTCTGGACTGATAAGAAGAATTACAGTTGGAGTCCAAATCTTAGTGTTTTCTTGTAGCAAAGTAAGGAAAAGTAATCAAATATACTGACATTTCAATGCAAAACATTTCCAAAACTCCTGACCACTTAAAAAAAAAACAACAAACCTTAGGAATGCATGTTTTATTTAGCTGGATTGCATTCCAGAATTGGCTTCGAGTTGCTGCCAAGGTTTGGTGAAATGCTGCTCCACTTCTGGCCAGCGAGGGAGCTTTGGGTGATCCACAGGACAACCAGCCTTACCTGCAGGCTTCCCCTGAGGCTCTCCCTCCCAGTGTCCTGCTGAGTGACAGGCATCATTGAGTGTGGATGCTTGTCAATTTGATGCTTCAAAGATGTGATGATGTGGTACGTCTAGTCACACAGCAAAGAGGACTTAACGCAGTTACTTTCCTGTTGGCTGGTACATGGGATTTGCCTAGAAGGAGGTGGATGTTTTTGGTTGGGAGTAATGTTGCAGTTCTTGGTTATGGCTGAATTGCATTTTTTACTTAACATAGGATTTCAGGCTAAGTTTTAGGAAATAATATCTTCTGTGTAGCATCTCATCTGGGGATAAAAGATTGACTTTTACTTTGTTTGGAAATAAAAATAAAATGTTCAAGATCAGGCTTTGCTGTCATTTCATGCAATTACCTGTTACTCCTTTAGGCAAGACTCCCATTTCATCCCTTAAGAAGGCTCAACTCTGGAAATTTGGACCATATCAAATCTTAGTAAGCAGATAATATGCAAGTAATATAATTGACCGATTTTATTTGTCAGAGTGTAATCTTGCAGCAGGGAGTGTTCAGTATAAGAAGAGTTTGTATGGAGTAGGGGATATGAATATTGAAGAGTTTTATTTTTTATGTTACTTTTATTATGTGACTATGGGCAATTGAATTTGTAGATACTGAAGTTACTTAAAAAAAACCAGTTTAAGTATTAAATGTCACAAACACAGTTTTGCAGTTCATGTAGTGTGCATTTGAGGTGTCTGGTTTTTAATTTGAAGGTGATTTAATATGACATGAGTCCTGGAATAAGGTATTTTATTATAGTTTGGCCAACCAAATTGAGTAATAGGGAGGTACATCCTCTCCACTGGCAATATTTTTCATTTCACTTCTGATCTTCGTAGAAACAAAGAACTGATCAGTTATGATGTTTTTCTCAAGGGAGAAAACTGGGAAAACTATAAAGATTTTTTTATTTTTAAAGAGAATGACCAGTGGCTGCAGTGCTAAGGTTGTGGTAGGCAAATGGGAAGTAGAATTTATATAGACTACTATATCTTGGTTTAAAGAATACAATTTAAATATAGTTGAAAAGGAAAGACTGTGATATTTGTAATGTTAGATTAATAACATAAGTTCTCTTAAAATTTTGGTACTATTTTGGGATGGAGACTATATTCTTACAGGAAAGTGCTAGTCTGATATGCTGCCATACACTGTTTTATTTTTATTGTTGCTTTATGCACCTGTTTGAAAACGATATCGAAAATATTTTCCTTTAACTTTACATAAAATAAAGCTTTGTGTTGGGGGTGGGAAGTTGCTTCCTAAAAGGGATGCCACAATGAAAAACTTATTTCTGTTCTAACTCATAGAATTATGTAGGAGGGAAAGGGCCTCTGGATGTCTAGTCCAACCTCCTGCCTAAAGCTTGTCCAGTTAGACTAGGTTGCTCAGGAATTTGTCCAGTCAAGTTTTGAATGTTTCAGAGGATGAAGTTTCCACAATCTGTTTGGTGGAACCTATTATGCTGTTCTTATTGGAATGTCCTTTTTTATTTCAGGTTTTAGTTATCTTAAATTTCTAGAAAGATTCATGCCCTTCCACCCCCAAATACGTTTTGAAAGTATAACTTGATGATGGAGGCTTGGGAAGCTAATGACCTGGTTGAGAGCCGATTGGTGCTTTTTATTGGGAATTATTGAATAGGAGAGAGTGGTGAATGACTACAGAGTGCCTTTTTGGTGCCTACTTTCCTCTTCCCTTTGGTTGCATTTACTATCTTTATATTTCTCCTGCTGTCCATGCTCAAGCTTCACAACTGTGTCTGACAAGGTCTTGCAAATAAAAGTTCCTTTCCTAAGTTCATACCTGTTCACTTCAGTGTCATTCATACACCGAAGAAAAAGATTCTTCTTGCAGTTCTCATATTTAAGCAGTGATATTTTTATTCCTTCTCATAAGTATTATTTCTAGAAATCTACAGTTCATTTGAAACTATGGTAACCAGAAAGGAAAGCTGCACAAATATCTTTCTTGCATCTGTGTATAGGTCTGTCGTTACTTGCCTAATAAATGATTGGCCAAAAAAAGGTGAAATTGGCTTTTGTGTTGATTTATCAAACATAGAAGTGGTTTGTTGAGGCAAATACTTCTGTGGTGATGGAAAAATGTTGGTTGTGTTTTGTTTTTTTCCATGTGCTGCTGGATTACATTTGTTTGAATATTCCATATTTAAGCTGTTCTTGTTTTATTAAGTGACCTTCCATCTGACTTATTTTGATAAGCTGTATTTTCAAAACTGATGCATTTACATTTGGTATTTGTTTTAATTTTTAAAATGTTCAGGAATTAAAAAGAATTGCTGATGTAGGAATGTGTGCATGTTATATTACTACTCTCCTGTGAAATAGAACAGATTTTGTAAACTAGCAGACCTGTGGCTTAACAGTTGAAAAATAATCAGAAATAACAGCCTTTAGGCGTTTTATTTCTCTTGCTGCATTGTGTTGTCTTTCTGGTTATGCTGCTCAATTTTTATTCAGCAATGCAATGGTTTTATGAAAGTTGTGTACTTAGAGAGTATATTTGTGCCTCAGAGCAGCTAGTAGTCACTGCTAAGCAAAAATTTTCAAAGGTGGCAAGACACAGGTTGTATACATCAGTACGATATAAAAATGTCAAAAACATTTTTAGAAACTTTCACTACAATAACACTGTGGATAGAAGAAAATAGAGCAAGTCATCCTCTCCAGATACAGCAGGTCAGGCATTAAGATTCTTCATGTTCACCCACAAATGCAGCAGCAATCTCTGTAAAACTCAACTCTCAAGTTTTCCCTTTTTTGTGCCAAGGGAGTAGAAACCATTTGAAGCATACCTTGCATTCAAAACTGGTTAGGGAAGTTTTGTTTACAGAGAGGATTTATGCATTCTTGCATAATCCTACCAATGGTCTCCTGCTGTCATCTGCTAGTTTTCTACCTGATCTTACTCTTAAAAACCATTTGGGCAATAGCCAGTTCCAAAAGTAATCCTCTAATCTTTGCAGTGATCTCTATTTTATCTTTTTTTTTTTTTTTTTTTCCCCTTCCCTGAAATGTGACATTGTCATGGATCAATTAGAGCTCTGTGAGGAAATTCAGGACTGCTGTTGATATGCATTAATTTATGCAGGCAGGAATATAATATACACTTTTTTTTCTGTTTCAGTCTATGCACTGGTTAGAAGTTGTGCAGGTTTTGCTTGGAATGAGGCAGAAGGAGTAAGAGAAGATTCAGGAACGTTTAGAGAAAGTTTTTCCTCACCTCAAGATTTTTCTTCCAGCCTTAGCATGGTTAATCAGATGCTGTTGTCAAAACTCTGCTAGACCTCCTCCTTCAGTTGGATGCTTACCAGCCTGTTGTGGTTAGATCTTATTATGAGCCTTTGCACTCTTGAGTTTTCCGTGGTTTATGGGAGCTGCAGTGCTGGTTCTGAACGTGAGGCCTCTCCGGCCTTTCTATGGAATGTGGACCATCCTCTGCAATCATCTTAAGTTCCATCCCAACTTCCCTCCCTCCTAGCTTTTGGGATTTTTGGGGCATGCTGAGGCTACAGGTCTCATCTCCTGGAGTACCTGATAATTAAACTAGACATAACCTTTTTTAATCTCATAAAATATTTATGTTGTCCTTCAGAGATAGTGGGAAGTAGACCAAATAATGCCAGAACACATTGCCTGCCTCTCCTCTCTACCTCGCTTTAGGCTCAGTTTAGAGCATTTTGTTTTCTTCTGCTCTTAGAAGAAAACTTGAAGAGTGTTTTTTGTTAATAAACAAATATGTTGGCTTTCTTTGTTAGGTATTTGGGAAGAGAGATCGATTAGAAACTATTGCATAGTGATTTATTGCTTAATTCCTCGTTTTAGAATTTAGGTCTGGGGATACTGGTCTGCTGTAGGCAGAAGCTATGATTAGCTGAAAATAAGCTTCTACGTGAATAATCAAACTGACAGCTACACTGTAGGCTGTGATTTGGGTTTGTGAAGTTGTAGCATGGAAATACTGAACAGAAAAGCCACATGTACAAAATTTTGGGAGTTTCATAGGTATAGTTTTGATTGTACAGAAGATCATAGAGATTTGGGTTGTTCAGTATCTATTTACCTAAGCCATATTGGAACAGGAATTACTTTTTTGGTGTTGAATTTGTAGAAGCAGTGAGCATGGCTAGTGAGCAGTGGTTCTGCCCAGTTTTACAGGTGCTCCTTAGAAGGGCTGTTGTGAATATAGCTGTAATTGCCTGAGTAGTCTCAGTTTCTCCTTACTGCTGTTGAAATGTTTCTGTGGGACTTCCCTACTTGGAGGCATGCCAAAATGAGTGTGTGGGAAGACTTAATACTTGCTACTTCCATCGCATTTTGTATGTTCAAAGTCTTCTGCAAATATTAACTAATCTTTATTTAACATTTGAGCCCAATTTCTGTCAGTGTAAATCAGTAACAGCCAGTTATGACCTCTACTTTTTTTTTTTGATGTCAAAAGAACAAAATGCTTAACTGGTGTCGTTAAGAATAATCTTTATCATCTTATTAACATACCATTTTTGTCACTCTACCCTTCTGGCTTAGTGTGATGTAGAAAAAAGTTATGAATAGAGTATAGTGCTCCTCTTCAGGAGGTCCGTGTGTTGTAGGATGCTGACTGCTGGAAAGAATGACATTTTGTTCATTTTGTGTGTGGTATTTCAAGCTTTTCTGTGCTAGTTTTTGTTTCTGCTATATTAAAGTTTATTTCTTTCCAGTCTAGGGAGCCATAGCATATTCATAACAAGTAATGCTGTGAGGATAATGTTCATTCTGAGCTTGCTTCTTAAGAACTGTCTGTCATTCATCTTAAAACATAGTCTTAGGTTGAAAATTATTCTAGTTACTGTATACCCATACTGAAAAATCAAGGTTTTCCCTTTGTTCTGATATTGTTAATGGTAGCTTTGAGTTAACTTATATTTAATAAATATAGCTGTTATGACAACTTCATTAAGCTGTAAGTATTATGATTACAGTAGGGTTCTCAACACTAAAATCAAAATAGTTATGTACATTGTTACTAGTATTCCATACTCTGCTTTGAAAATTCCAATTATGTTGATTTTTGTCTATGCTGTTGATCAGCTGTAAATGACAAGTGTGTTGCACAGAAGTATTTTGCTGCAGCAGTATCTGAAAAGTCAGCATACAGATTTAAACCAAACATTTATAATTCATAAAAATGCCCCTTTTACTAGCAGTTTTTACAGAAAGTTGTGTGGCAGTACATTTTAGCTTGTATTACCCTTTTTCTCCCTACTGTTTTTCTTTTGAAGAGATTGTAAAATTATTCTTTTCTTCAGATACTTTACAACTATAATATTCATGAATTTAGAAACGTGTTTCTTTGGAAACTGGATTGTATTTGTTTTCATATTAAGCATCCTTTTAAAGACAAGCTTCAGTAGTTCTGACTTAACCTTCAAGATTTTGTCATTCCAACTTTTCCTTGGGGAGTTAAATGTGAAAATGTTCCAAGAACAGGTCTATACAGTAAATTACATGCTGGAAACAGTGTGGACTGGTAGGAAGAAATATTGATATCAGGGTCATCTTAGTATAGGTGGGGCACTGTGCTAAAACAGCTCTTGTTTTCTGTACCAGGACTGGCCTGGGTACTTTGCTGTGGTGTTGTATTGCACACTTACAGAACATTAAGGAAAATGAAGTTGTAGGTAGGGCATATTGGTCTTAAACTTTAAGCAGAGAATTGAAAGAGAAATTTCTTAAATTAATTGAAAAAAAAAAAAAGTCTGACAGTACTGTCAGATACATGGGAATATATAGTTTGTAGAGTTTTGAGAACAAAATTCAATTAGTTTGTAAGCAAGTATGAATTATAACTTGTTTTAACCATGTTACAAGCTGACTGTAATTTTCAGAGAGAAGACTATAGAAGGACTAATCTTTTAATTCCTGTTACCTTTTGTCTTTGGCCAAACAGTTCACCAATTTTAAGCTACTTGTTATGTATTAATTTGCTGTTGAGTTGTAGATAATGAGGTGAGGTTTTTTGTTTGTGGTTAAGTTCAGTAGCTTTAGAAATTAAATGGCTGTGGGACTTTTGATCTTCACTAAGTGTCTAGGATGTAGCTAGATTTTTACAAAAAAGTAGTGTATAAAAAATAGTATGCATAAGTATTTCATATGCAGGCCTAGTACTGTTACAAGAATTTTTCTGACCTTAAACCAGAGTAAAACTATATTTCTATTTGATTATCATCTCACAAAATGTTAGTTTAAACAACTCGGGTATGAACACCGTAATAAAAAAAATTTTTGTTTGTTTTCTGGTAATAGCATGATTTTTAGAAGCTACACAGATCAATGAAGAAAATCATTAGAAATACAACTAGTTGTGATTACATACCCTTACAGTATGAAACTACTCAGTGGTGAGTGGTGCCTGTGATTGAATAAAGCTAGTCCTGGCTTAATAGAGAGTAATGGCAGATTCTAATCATGTCTGATATGCTGAGGAAACATTGTAATAGTAATGGATTATCGAACCTAAATGAGACCTCTCTTGGCTGTACTTGGTGAGATGAGCTAGTGTCCTTTGTTCAGCACGGATGTAACGTCTCTATTTGTCACATCTCTGCTGCTTTCATTACCATTTTATAGGGAGTTTAGGCAAAGGTGATCAACTGTTGGCCTGTCAGAACATTTATTCAGTCACCACAGAACAGAGTTCATGTTGGAAAAGCAGCATGTTGGGGCCAGGCTTTTGTTTCAGAGCTGGCTAGATAATGGTACTGGTATTTGGGTGCTCTACTAGGTATTCATCATAGTGCTACAGCCAGAGAGGAGAAGCTGGATTTGGAGCAGTGGATGGCAACTTCTAAAGCAGTTGTAGCCTACCAGAGCAGTATGGACATCTTTTTTCCCTTTGATGTCATTTGACAATCCATCATGTCTGCTGCAGTGTCTCACTGGTTTTGAAGAGAGCTGTTCGTTTTCTTGCACCAGCTACAGGACTCTTCTGTCGAGCCAGCTCAACTTAATAAACTGTTGGAAAGCTGATGTATTAAAAAATAATTAATAGATTGTTGCTGAACAAAGGGTATGCCCCTGACTATGGGGTACAGCCACAGGTAAATGCAGGGAGAAGGGGGCAGTGGGGTGGTTCCTTTCACTAGTAGCAATATGTATATTTTATTGTATTACCAAAGTACTGTGGTTATTGTAGTAGTACATTATTTAGCCAAAAAGAGTTAATGCAGTCTGTTCAAATGGGTATAAAATGTGCTCTCAGTTGATAATTGAAAGGAATACTAGGAAAAAAAAATAGAAATTACTAACGCTTGGCCGAATTGTTGCCAGTGATCAGCTTCCTTTTCTAAAGGTGAATGACAACTGGAGAAGGCTCGTAAAAGTAGATGGTGAAATAGGGAAGTAAGTGGAACTAGTGGAAGTGCTTAAGTGTTAAAAATGGATATTATATAATGTATGTGTAATGCGTTTTAGATATTCTAAGTTTTATTATCAGTAATATTAGTATAAAAACTTTAACTGCTGGAGAGCATGATGGTTTTAAATAGAACCCATTTTTTAAGATTTGGTAGCTAAAGACTTAATGACATTTAGAGTTGCAGAGTATGTGCTGCAGGTTGTACGTTGGGGCTTGTATCACGATATAGTAGAACCTAGTCTAGAGTGTCAGAAATCTGGGGTGTCTGTTCTCAGCCTGCTAAAATTTTACCATATTGTTACTTCTATTTACGTGGTTCTCCAGAGCCACTAATCTGGGAATAGCTTCAACTCCAAATAAAATGGAGGAAGGTTCTGCAGTTTATTCAGGGAACACATAGATGATGGAATTAATCAGACGCGTCTAGCAGTTTAAGCTGCATATTGCTGTGAAAATACCGCTATTTTGGGCATCATACAAAAACTTAACCATTGCATTTGTCATGTTCAGAAGCAATATAGCAAATCAGAGCAGTTAATGACATTTTATAATAAGCAAAAAAAATGTTGCTGGTATTCCAAAAAGGTTACTTGAAAAATATATTTCACCAGTGTTGTTGTTAGGTCTTCAAATCTTGAGAAAGCAATGCTAAGGAATGCCTTTGTGTGGATAGAGAGAGAGAAAACCAAGTTGTTTAGTTTGAGAGAAATATAAATTACCATGAAACAGAATTGACAAAAATAGTGAGAAAATACTTTAGCATATTTAAGTGATACACAGTAATGGTAAATTGGCATTGGAGGAAGTGCAAACTTAAGGCAATAAAGAAATGTCTTTAAGGTAAATGTACTAAAAGGTATTTGGTAACATGATTGGAAATACTGTTTTGCATTGCTGTTGGGTACGTACTGCAGCGTGTTGGTTTGTTATGGTCTGTATTG
>VYZX01034314.1:81431-108408 GCA_013401335.1 Brachypteracias leptosomus
TCTCCTTAATGTGTTCTTTGGGAGGGAGGTTTGAAAGACTAAATGTGACTGCAATTCTAAAATGTGTATGCTCAGGCTGTAATATAGAACTAAATATAGAAATACTGTAATGTAAAAAAATGATAAAAACCTTCTTTGGAGAACGTAACTTGTAGTCTGTAATCATACAGTTAATAACATCATTATATGGTCTGATAGAGAATGGCATACAATTATTTTGCTTGGGAAGAAGAGATTAGTATTTGTACATGCTACAGAGAAACCCAATGACATTGTTAGACCTAAACTGGTAAGGTGTCCTTTATGGATTGGCTTTTTTGTAGTCAGCATAAAAGGCCAGAATTATTTCCTTAACTGTGTCCTAGGTGTTAAAGAGTTACATGCATTTATTTGTGAGAAAGCTGTGTAAACAGCAATTTTGAATTACTTTCTGTTTCTCTATATCTCTACTTATGAGGGTGAAAAAGCTCCTTTAGAGCTTGTCTCTGGTAGTATGTGTTTACTGTGGGTAAATTCAATGCCAAGACTTGATAGCTTAGTTTTTAACACTCATTAGGCTCTCTTATTTTTATTAATACACATAGATCTTAATTGGAGTTAAGTCCCTAGAAGACCTATGCAGAGTTCTGTATATTGAGTGATATCTCTGGTTCTTGTTAAAGCTTTCTTAATTGCTCAGATGGTGTTTGTGTTTTGTTGGTTTATTTTGCTGTTGAACCAGCTGTGACTTTGGGCTTTAGTCCTTCAATGCTCTGTTTTCTTAGACCTTCCCTCCCTGTGTAAGTGAAGTTCACAAGCAGCCAATTACTGCGTGTTCTGTGGTCCAATCAGTCTTTGACCTTTTTAAAGGTTCCATGTTGCTGTCTGGCTCCTTCTCTGCTGGTCTCCTGTTCTTACCTTTGTTCCTCCCCTGCAGCTGTGACTTGCAGAAGAGGAATTTTACTAGTTTGTGGCCTAGCAAGTGTGTCTTGCTATGATCAGCTGCAAGAAGTGCTTACATACCTTTCTGGGTTTTTTTTCTCCCTCCTTGGTTTCTTAGTGCGCTGTGTATTATACAAGGTTCTGTTGTTCTAGAGTAGTTTTTATGCCTGGCGTATAAAGCCTTAAGTTAATTCACATAGTAATAAAATTTACGTTCTGTAATTAATTTTTTTGGCAGGCATCTGTTTCACAGTAATGAATTGGTAGCACTTCCGAAAATGTCTGTTGACTGTCTAGAGAATTGTAGGAAAGTTGGCATTTAAAAATGTTTCTCATAAGTGAAAGAAGTGGGCAGCTTTATATTAACCCTTTTTTCTCAGAAAAACTTCCATCTGAACTCTATTAAACAGTTTTAAAAATGGTGGATTGTTTTTCTCTTTACATCTCAATTTAAAGGATAGTTTCATCACTTTCCTTTAATCTCAAAACCACCCTGAAATTAAAAAGAATAGGTTAAGAGTAGAGATAGTAATTTCTTTTTTTAAAAAAAAAGCAAAACACAAAATGTAAAAAACCAACCAACCAGCCAAAAAGCCCTAGTTGACGTGGTGCTATCTATTATCACTATTATCTCTTCAGTGCTTAACAGCAGTTGAAAACCCTGGCTCTGATTGCAGGTTCATTTTAGGTTGCTTGCAAGACTATTTAATGATCTAGGATTTTCATACCCTAGGGCAAGATTATAGTAAGTGGAGGTCAAGCCGAACAACCGCCAGACCTGATTTACACTCGGATAAAAATGTTCTTGTCTAACAATTAGATCGAATGTTATTACCTCTTTTCCTAACTTTTACTAAAATTTGGTTTATATTGTTTCATGACCAAGGCAGCCTGATGCCAAGAAGGCATCCTCTGAATGGAATATTAGTCTCACGTTTCATGTTTATGAAATTGCACAAGATCTGGCATCCATATTAATGGCCCCTGGCATGCTTGTTGTAGAGGGCATAGGAGACTTGCTCCAAATAAAATGTTTTCTTAATATATAGATACTTCTTAGTATGAAGTCCATAAGAAAGCAGCAGTCGATGCTGAAACAGGGAAGAAAAAATGTTGGAAAAATGTAACCCCTTTATATTAAAGTCTTCCAAGACAGATGTGATAAGTATGTTTTAGTAGGATTATTATAGTTGCTTCATCAAATGAATTGATTTATTGTAACCTGTGTTTTTGCAACCTATGTACAGGTCATGACCAATAGTGAGAGGTTTTTCATATAGAGTAGGTGAGGAATTAAGCTTTACTCTGAAACATTCAAACTGATGCTACTTAGTTGTATATTGGCAAACACAAGCAAAGGAAGATGGTAAACACATTTCTGTCAAAGCATTGTGTTATTCTAACTAAATATTACGGGTAGCTATTTTGTCAGGTGGTGTTAACTTCCAGTGGTGTGGCTGTATAGGAATTCCACGGAAATTTTAGAAAATTTTGAGTGCAAAGCTGTTTGAAACAAGATACTGTATTGTGGTCCCATTTAGTGGTACAACAGCAGCATGAGAATTTTATACTGCTGATTTAGTGTAAGAGCAATTCTAAACATTAAGTGGCTTCTTGAGTAAGCAGAACACAAAGTTATCCGTTTGCATTGGTAATGTAAAGAGATTACTATAAAATAGCTTATTGCTGATCCAGTGTTCTTAGGAAATCAGTGCCTGGGGCATTAAAATCATGACTTGAAAAAATTTGCTACTTGATACAAGGTTATTTTTCTGTATAAAGGTATTTTTAATGTGCATGAATTGTAATTGAGTTACTTAAGTTATAGTCTCTTCCCGTTTCCTATAATGAATAGCCAGCCCTGTGAAGGCAAACTATATATAATTGAATATATTTCTTTCTTTTTTAAGTAGACCTTGGTTTCAGGAGCTGTGAATTTGCTCTAAGTAGTACATATTTTTGCAGAATCTTGCCAGATGACAACCTTTTTATTTTCCATTAGATGTTATGATTTTATGTTAGACTCCTAAGTGGTGATCACAAGGTATTGGTAAAAATAATTTATGAGAACAAAATCTGTTAGCCATAAGTAAGAGCAGAGTCTGCTGAGTTCAACACAGGAGTAATAAGTAATTATGTAATTGATGGCTAACTAATTAAGTCAAAGGAACAGTACTCTTGAATCAAGTAGCCAGTACACTTGAATAACTTAATATGGGGATTTCAAGTAGATTTACTTCTGTATTTCAAAAAATTAAGTATGTGAGAAAGTATATTTGACTTATTTCAGCATTGCATCACTGTACAATGTAAAATGGAGTAGAAGATCAAAACAATCTGGAGGAGGTATTGCCTTAACTAATCTCTCTTCTGTCCAGCTGTTTAAAATAGTAGGAATTATTATTTACCAAGAAAAGTTGGAGAGACTAAAGTAGGACTGAAAAAGCCCTGAATGCTTCAGTGTGTAGTGTCCTCAACTGCTGAGGTACCCATTTCTGGTTTGAGTGTGAGGAGCTGGGGGTATGTATTTGGTACTAAACAGAGGAAGAGAAACCTGTGCTAAGAGGAAGGATCACCTCGTCTGCTGGGGGTGAGGGATTCATGACCGATGGGTTCCTCAGAGCCCTACAAATCTGCTGCTGGTTTTATTTGATTTCAGGAGTAGGGGGCAATTCTCTGGATTCAGCAAAGTGATGCTGTAGGGTACACCCCGTTCCAGAATGCCTCTCTTGGAGTGGGGGAAGGGGGAGGATCATAGCACATGGAGCTTGTTTAAGAGACATCTGGCACTACTGCTGCTTTTTTTTTTTTTCCTTCCTTATTTTAAAAAGAAAACACAGGAAAAGAGGATGAAGGCAACTACCTTATCTCACCAGCTTCTACTGTGTTACCGAGCTAATAAGTGTGATAGTTGTAAAAATATTTTCTATGTATTGAACGTTGCTCAAGTAAAATGCTACAAATTATGATACTTGCATAATGTGGCCAGTAAATTTTCAACAAAACATAAATTTAGCTGTAGGCTATAACTGCCTTTTGAAGGAGGAAGGAGATACTGGCTTTATTTACGTGGTGAATTTACCCAAGAACAAATACATAAGGGTATAGTTCTTGGATATATATTTTTTTTCTGTCTAGATTAAATGAAGAAACTTTAAGGTTTAATTTTGGTTGATTTAACAAGCTGTATATTTTGTACTTCAGTTCTGTGTGGCATGGATGCTCCTATACCCCTATGGTGCCTAATACACAGTATTTGAGTGACTTCTAAAGGAAGATAATTGCAAAAGGATAAGTCTCACAAACCTTTTCTGCAGAATATTTTATACACATCAAGACTTTCCCGGTATTTGTCAGTTTACTTAGTAAAATGAGTTTGGTCTCTAAAAAAAGCCTGGGTTGATACTTTTTCTTCATGTTAGCTCTCAAAAAACAAGCATAGTGTGCTATAGCTCTCCCAGTTGGCACAGTTTGTTACCTGCCACAAGTAAGCAATTACAGAGTTGAAAGAAGTTATTGATTTGAATAATGTCAATATTTTTGCTGTGTTCTTGGGACATATAGGAGTGACCACATTGGTTTCCTCTGGATGTTAATGTCAGTAGCTAACTCTAGGTCTCCAGGCATGAGGCTTCAGCACTGGTCATCTCTCCCACAAAATTCTTTTAAGAGTACTGTTTTAGGATGAATAAAGGAAGAGAGGATGATTTTTAGACTTGGTGGTGATAATATGGTTTGGGTTTTTTTAATCTGGTATTGAATTCATTAATGGATATTAGCATTCTGCATTGTGGATATATTAAATTCTCTAAATTGTGTGTGGGAAAGCCATGCACATCACAACTGCTGTTTCATATAAAATTAGTATTCAGTGCTGCAGATCTCCAAACAAACCAATTGGGATTTTAGCCCAAATGTTGTGAGGGAGAACAAGAACAAAGTGTTGGGTATTAAAAATCTTCAAGTTCTGACTGAGGATGTATGGAGCACAGATGTTCTGAGGTTGGCAGAATTGCAGAGATAACTTTTTAATGAAAGATAACAAGGTTTTTATCTTTATTTCTGCTGTTCTAGAGGTGAAGCCAACTTTTGCATACATGAGTAGTTACTTGAATTTTATTTTGTAAGGATGATTATTTTGATTGATTGTTGAAAGAGCCATAATCCAATTATGAAAGGCTTGGGTTTTAGATGTCATACTGCTTGGTTTGGATATGGCACAATATTTATTCCTTTTTTCTCAAATACTCCTTTTCCTTTCTGATGGCACAGATTTTCATTAGAGACAGGCAAGGAAGGACAGCTGCTTTTGGCTGTTCACACAAACAGCAAGGTAATGGCAGGTTTTGGAGCTCCACTGTGTATTTATACTGCTGTTGTGAGACTGATAATGGCAGTAGTCACCGACTGAGAGGGTGCCAGGAGAGCCCAGCATGTTGGGGGGCAGAGCAGCTGCATTCCTGCTGGTGGTCCAGAGAGAAGCCGAGCAAGTGATGCCCTTTCTGTAGCCCAGGTCCATTAGAAAATAAAGTTGGGCTGGTGCAGGGGAAGAGGGCAGAAGGATTTGGACATGGAAGCATTCTTTACACATCAACAACCCCTTTCCCCTCCCCTTTTATAAAGATCCAGTTAAGATTAATGGTTTGACTTGTGCTTATATTCTTTTTTTATTTGTTCCTGTGCTGGACTCAGTCTCTTTAGCTAGTGTCTGGAAGCAATTCAACCATTTTATGTAGTGTGAAGCTTCAGCTAATAAACTCTGGTGGATCTCAGCTGACAAAACACAGAACTGAGCTAGTTCTCCTTTTCTCGTCTTAGAAAGCTTGGGATCACAATGCAGATAAGTACAGTGGGCTCTTCAAAGGACCATCCAAAGTGTGCTGTGACCTGGGCTGGTACAAGCTGACTCTGGGAGATGTGCTTGAGAGATTTCACTTTCCATTCTTCAGGAGGTTTATGTTATGGGGTGTTCCCTTATTTCAGTCATCTAATATTGACTGTATCTTGTAGTAGCAGCTGATGCTATTGCAGTATGTACTGTGGAGTTCCCCCCTCCAGAATTCATAGTCAAATGCAGTTGTTCTTAGAAATGCACAAGGTTTGGGCACAAAGCTGTCTAGTGACCTGGACTTTTCAAAAGGGAAAAATCTGTATGGTAGGAGGAGAAGCTGAGGCTTCTATAAAGTCAGGCAGACTTCACCTTGGTCAGTGAAAGAGCAAAAACCCAGAACTTGCCAGATGGGATACCTTGTTGGTTGGAAAATCCTGCCTCTGCCATGTGTTCTGAAGTCATTTCCCGCTGTTGGCTGCATATTTGAACAATGCTAATTCTGTTCTAGGCTTTCACGGGGTAGCTGGTGACCTGCTTGCTGTGGACAGTGCGTGTGCATCTTCATCCCTAGCTTTTGCAAGAGCCCAGATTTTGAGGGGATGAGCAAAGAACTACATTTTGGAAAAATCCGTGTGCAAAGGGGCATATTGATCTGTTCTGTAGTTTAGTTTGGAAATTCGGGACATTTAGGTAGCTGGGAGGTGTGCTTGTCTTGTATCATTAATGAACTAATACTCTTCTTTTGGCTTGTTTCAGTAGGCATATGTGGTGGGTTTTTTCTTCCCTTTTTTTTTTTTTTCTTTCAAATCTTGGTTGTCATCCGACTTGGCTTTTATTCTTCCTAAGAGCTTCATTTTCCACACAGACTGTAACATCTGGAAGTCATCTCTTCTTTGGCAGGGAAAGATGTGACAGATACAATGAGGTGTAACTTCTGTTATCTTACCTTTCCCTTTTTCAAAAGACATCCAACCCCGAACCATCTTAAAGGTGTATGGGAATTTCAGGTGTGTTTTAGCAAAGCTCAGGAATACTGTTGGGCAGGATCATTAGAGTAATACAGGTATTTTCCCCTATAATAAGGGTAATAGTTGCATTTATTGTACAGTTGATTTATTTTTTTAGTATTTTGTAATGCTTATATCAAGTGTTTTAAACCCACATTTTACTGGACAGTGTAAATTACTAAATAGCAATGTAAAGACATCATATGATTCAAACCATAACTGTATATTTATATTTCAAAATAGTATTTAACTTACTGTATTAAAGATACTGATATTAATGCTACTTTAATGAGGAATATTATGACTGTGAAAGCGTAGCAAGCTCTTTTCCTGCCATAATTGTTGTTTCACATATGTATTTAATAAAAGCACCAGAAGTCCAAAAAATAGTTTTAATGAGGGGGGGGAACTATTTGATGGTGAAGTTGATGTTGGCAGAGTTATTGGGGTGATAAAGAGGTCCTTGTATGTTACTCACTATTCAAGTCTCTAAACTTGAGATAAAGTCTCAACCTGTACTTTAGGTTTTAGTCTGACTTTTTAAATGTCTTTTAAATAATTTTTTCTTTCTCAAAATAAAGCTTGTTAAACTTTTGCTTTCACAGCATTAAACTGTGAAAACAATTTTTGCTTTCTGTTTACTGCTGTGGACATTAGCTCTGGGACCTGTTTTCCATGTGCTTGGCTTTCCTGGCTGGTCATTGCTCAGGTTCTGGCAGTCACCATCAGCTGTTAGCTGGGCTTCTCCTCTGAAGGCTGGTAAGAGGCTAATGGTTCTGTAGGTATATGTGCAGTTGGCTAGGTAATGAAGCCATTGGAAATGTGTGTGACAAAGGAGGAAGGAGAGTGCTTTGAGGAGGAGGCAGCCAAGACTGGGCAGGTGCCTGATGAATTTGCAGGTAGAACATGTGTATGGGACATGTGGGTCGCAGGTTAGGTGCTGACTTATCTGCAGCCTCTCCCTCAGCAGGTAGCCAGGGACATGAGTCAGGAGCTCAGTGTGGGATCTGGGCCTCGCTGCCTGCTTTGCCCCCCTGGAGCCACAGAGCAGCAGGTTCTTGGCTGTGGCCCCTCCTAAGGGAAGGGCAGGAATATTAGTGGTAGCTGTGCAAGGACTTGAAGTGCTGGGGTCTGGACTGTGGGCCCTGAGTTGGAATTGAACAAAAGATGAAGTTAGGCTGAGGAAATGTTGCTGAATTTGGTGTTGGCCTGAGGAAGAAGAGAGCTGGCAGCACAGGACTCCACTTTGCCGTGTCTCTCCAATATACTTCATCCTCATCCTGCCTGGCAGCAGAGCTCTGCCCCTGCTCTGGATGGACAGACATTGGCAAAGCTCATCATTAGCTTCCTTGTAAAGGGGTAGAGTTGAACTGCCTCTGATACTGTATCTAGTGATCTGTGTGGCTGCAGGAGGAGTTGGTTCAGTTGGTTGATCCAATGGAGAGCTACTCATGGGGGAAGGCAGTAGTTTTGTTTTCATCATTTGCTTGCTGCTGGTTCATTCGAGTGCTAGAAGGGAGCAGAAGCTTTACCTGTGTGTTTGGGGAGTGGGAAGGAAGACTACTGCTTTCTGCAGCAGCCCACAGTGTCAGAAAAGCATATTTTAAAATTATTTCCCACTTAATCAGCAGGCTTGTTGCATGCACTAAAGAGCAGATATTATAGAAATTGAATAAAGAGCAGGCCAGGGGATAAAAATGGTAGTGTGATGGCATAATATCAGCAGCCACTGTAACATTGCTTTTCATTTTTTCTGGAAGATGAAGAAAAAGAGATGTGTGGACAGAAGTGGAATAGAGGGGGTGTAGGAGCTGGAAGTTCAGAAAAATATAAATTGTGAAGAAAGATGCTGAAAATATAAGACCTGTATAAATTGGGTCATTTAGGTTCTTTGTCGGAGTGTGAAGTGCTTGGTGATTTTGGCACCAGGGGCTGTTATTGTGTACACAGCCCACGTCTCTGTTGGTAAGCATGGAAGAATGTAGATTGATGATGTCTAGTTCAGGTCTTCTTGTAAAGGAATTATAAGACTCATTTAGTAAGCAAACAGCACAAAAATAACCACACATCTAAAGGTATTAATTGCATTATTGTTCACTTTAGTCTTGATTATGCTATCATAATATGATCAAAACTGCTGATACAGTCCTAACTAAATCACGTTACATTACAGTTGTTACAGTGCAGAATGCAACTTGAAGTATGTTTTCTGTATTTTATTCAAATTACAGAATTGCTTTAAAGCTTGTTGGCAGCTGAAATATTAGGTTGTGCAATATTAGTAGAAATGACACATGTAGAAATAACCCACTCTTCCAGAGCTGTAGGGAATATCATGCAGTTGCCCAAAATCTCACTTAAAAATCCACTTGCAAAGATGAATACAAAAGTAATATGAAGAAGCATGCTTATTTGGGGGGGAAAAACTGCCAACAAACCAATCTCATTTTATAAAACCAAAGTTTAGACATCCTAGTCTCTTGGAAAAGGAGTGGGGGGCATAATGTGGTTGATAACAGCTTTCTCTTCTAAAATAGTTAAGGGAGAATATTGGACCGTCCTTCTGTGATCCTGTATTTAAATTTTATCTGACTGGCATTTCAACTGTTCCTGCTGCATAATTGGTTTTGAAGCATCAGCATCTCTCATTCATGGATAGATAAATAATTCAGGGATGAACTTTAGCCCCACACTTCAGCATCATAATTTTAGAAATTCTAATTTTCTGAATTAAGAAAGTGAGGTCCTTGATTTTATAAATGATTAACTGAATTACAGGGAGAAATCAATACACCTCCAAGCAGCCATCCCACTTACTGTGTAAATGCAGTAACTAGAGTATTGCTGTGAAACACTGGCTTCTGAGGCAGATCTTGTGATTTTTTTTTTTTCATGTGTATACATATATATGCATGTTCTTTTAACAGAGGTTGCTTGCTGAATTCTGTTGATGTTTGTTGAGCCTGTTTATGCATGTAGTAGAAATGGTGAGAGGACAGGTAGTGCTCAGCAGCTGCTGATCACATACGTGGTGGTGTGTGAATTGTACTGGTGAATTTTGTCAATTTCTGCCATTTGGCCAGTATGTTGGAGTTAATCACAACCACATCTAAATTAATTATTCATGTCCTAGGGAAAAATAACCTTTTAAAATTTAAATCTGTTTTCCAGTGAAGGCACATTTGAGTTCTTTACAGTGTTTCATGCTTAGCTTGTGCTTTTATCAAAGTATTTAAAATAGAAACTCCTTTTACATAATGTTGCCAACTCTAAATGTATGATTAGTGTTCTTGGACTACTTCCATTGTTGCAGTTGTTTTTTAGTTCACTAGCGTCTTGTTTAGCAAAATTTTAAATGACAAGGTCCAATAAATGGATATGTAATGTCTATTAAAATGTATCTTGTAATTCTTCTGCTTGATTTAAAAACTAAATCCTGAGACTAGTCTTACAGCTGTATGCATTTGTCTTTGGAAGAGTCATTGAATCAAGCATATATGCATGTATTTTAGAAAAGACACAAGAATCTTCTAATGTCTTTATGTAATCTAAATATAAATATAAAGGAAATTTTGCACAATACTATTGCAGTTTCAGCAATCTATTATAAAGTTTATTGCACAGAAATAACTAGGTCAACCTCTGGATGACCTGTCTTTTGGAGTTTCTTTAGTTAGCTTTAGGCTAGAGCTCCACCTTGTGATCTTTCAGCAGGATACATTTTCTTTTTATAGTTAATAATTTAATTATGATCTCACAAAGTTGAGTGACTTCAGAAAGTTTGCACGGACTTGAGAGGTTTCAGTATCTGCTTGGGAAGATTGAAGCTGGAGTTCTGTGAACATGCAAAACAAAACTGAAGAAGAGCTGCTTTTTATGATGCATTTCAGTTTTGATTGAACTTAAAATAATCTGCTTATTAGAGCAGATTTAACAGATAACATAGACTTTCACTGTTTGGAATGGCATCTGCCAGAATTTCACTTTCCTTTTTTCAGGCTGCACTGCAATGAACTTGGTGTATTTTAGAAGTTCCAATGTGATGCTGATATGGACTGTTTTCCTTTCTCATTGACTTCCCAAGCTGGGTGCTCTGCATGAGTCACCAAGTAGGCATGAAGAAGACATGACTGGCAGTAGTCTTCAATTTTCAGAAGGCATTTCCTGAGATCAAGGGTAATGGGGAAAGACCAATGCCAGTTTTTTCCCATACCAAAATGAGAGCATCAAATAAAATTGTAAAGTAATAAATTCAGAGCAAGGAACGTGCCTCTTGGTAGTATGGAGTTAGGCTATGGGAGCTGTTGCGTGGAATCCATTGCTGCTAAATATTGAGTTCAGAAAGTAATGGGAGATATTAATGGAAAAAATATTGATAAGGAATTATAGAGTCAGCCCCTCAGGCTGAAAAAATCCCCAAGTTATTTCTGGATGCCAGGAGGGTACTTGGGGAAAACAGTGCTAATAACAAAGCAAATGTGTTCTTCCTTGGGCAGCTGCTGTTGGCCACGGCCAGAGAGGGCCTGCTGGGTTGGGTTGATCCTGATGGTTGAGAATCCAAAGTCCATGTCCTATTCTCAATATATGTAAATCTTTTTAAATTACCCTTTCCTGGGACAAATGAAAGGGGTTTTTTGGTCAGTGCTAGGGTTTGAGCTTGACGCTGGAGATCCTTTACAGTCTTACCTCAGAAATTCTTGCAAGGTGTTCATCTGTAGCTACTGTCTTCCATAATACCAGTTTATAGTTGCACTCACGAGGGCTAAGTTTCTTATTCCTTCAAGAAAAACAATTCTTGTAACTTGAATCTTAGTAGCTTAACACTTCAGCAGGAACTTGATATTTCTTTCCCATTTTATGAGGTGATTCTGACCAAACATGCCATGTTTTCTTTCATGTTTTGTTGTTTGTACTAAGATGAAGAATTCTTACAAGAAGTTAAATTTGGTATAAACTGCAGCCAGCTAGTTCTGTCAAGTGATTTATTTGGCTTGCTTGATGTAGAGAATATATACTTTAATAATTTATCTATACTTTCTCATCATTTGTAATTTTTTTTCTTTAAATATTTCTCTGATTGTAAGAAACTTAATTGAAAATTTCTGCAAAACTCAATAGAAAATAGATTTGCTTTTAACAAAGGGAGCTAAAATGAGTTAATCCTATGAACAAGTGGTTGACTTGCTTTGTTTCTTAGTACTTTCAAATTTTATGGAATAGGTAATTTTAGTATTCTAAGTAGGTAGCATTAATGAGACACAACACAAAATCTGCACGTAAGCATCCTGATTGGCACTTTAGATGTGTTTCTTCCCAACACTGAAAAATGTGAACTAGAAAAAATCAAATAACATGTCGATAGACAGGTCAAACTTGAAACTGAGCAGTTTGGGGTTTGGAGTTTGCATGGCCCAAAAAGGACTAGTGTGATTGGGTCTCTTTCTTTTGTACCTTTTTTTCCCCTTTAGTTCCAAGTTTGAGTTACTGACAGGAATCAGAGCAAATCTTATTTGAGAAAAATAGACAAAACCCCAAACAAACAAAATAAACCAACACAAACCTGCAAATATTGGATTTCATAGATCATATATAAAAGGACTAGAGCATTGATAGTTTTACAGGCAAGCTGGATTGTATAATAGCTCCTTCCCACCAAAGAAGGAGTTTTGCTCTTCCCCTCCCCTCTCATGGCTGTGCAGTCTTGGTGTTTCCCAGGCTGTTGAACCAGTTTAACTTGATAATCCTGGGAAAAAAATTCCTGAGGTATATTTTTGCCTGTTCTATTGGGAAATTGGATTAGATGACACTGAAAGGCAGAGCCTACAAAGATAACGGCCGGGGAGGGGATGTTGCCCTGCCTGTGAGTGACTGTTTGCTGGTGTATACATGAAGCAGGAGAGGCTGAAACGTGCTGGTCATGTGCCCGGGTGGTTTGAGAGAGGGGAGCAATGGAGTGACAAAGGTGCTGCCGTTGTGCAGCAGCAATCGTTTTGAAGCTTTTTATCTTCTGTGTTCTGGATGGAACATGCTTTAGTAGTTGCAAACTATCTTGAGATTCACCAGCTTATCTCAAACCTCCTCTCTTTTCCCCCACTATTTCTTTCCACCGTGGTTCTCTGCTTTTATGTAATTGTGAGAAATGTGAAGAGAGAGAACGTAAGTTCAGGGTTTATGGTTTCTCTCAGCTCTTGAAATTCTGGAAGCTACAGTGGCCCCTAGCATTCAGAATAAGCAGTTGCAGGAAAAATCTGTATGGCCTCTATCTACATGCTTGATTGAAATGCAGTCTCTGAAGCATAGCTACCAGACATTAAGGCAACGTGTGCTTAGCATACCAAAATTAAATCTTTCCCTCAAATACCTCATCACTCCAGCAAGCTGTAGAGTCAGCAGACTTGGACTCTGAAGGTTTTTCTCCTTGCTATTGTATCTTTAAAATACCTGAACATCATGCTTTCTTAATTTAACTGTATAAAAGTTAGCCTGGGGCAGACAATTGACATAGAAAACTTTAGCCTGTGTGGTTACATCTTGCATTTAAAGTATTCAGGGAGGTCTTTCCCCCCCTTTAAACATAGTAAAATTAGATAAATAAGTCTATGAATAGGTGGCAGTATTATAACTAAGTCGAAAAACAAGTACTTCAGAATCTTGTGTTTTGTAGATAAAATGCTATGCTGTTCCTGATGTTTTTCTTTATAACATAGATAGTTTTGTGTTCCTTGATATTAAGAGTCTTTTCAGATGCTTTAAATGTTCAAGGTGTTGTAAACCGGGTTTATCAGCTGTGGAGCACTGGGAGTTGTGAAACAGCTGGTTGTAAGAACTTTTTGCAAGAGCTTATCTTTATGGAAAATGTCATGGAAGTTTAGAAATCAGAGATACAAAGTTGGTGTGTATAGTGTCTTTAAATGTACTCATAGTGTGCTCTAAATTTAATATGGAATCTGGTTTTGGTTTGGTTAACCAGAAATATCCCAGTGTTGGCAAGTCTGGGCGCTGCGGGACGTGGTGTTAGAGTTCAAACTTAAATCTAGTATAGATTTAGAAATAAAAGCTATTACTTGCAAAGTGCTAATGAAAACCATTCCAGTTTGCTCATTCAGAATGTGTTTTTTTTGCCGAATGTTTCTGTATTTTGTTTTACTGTGATGATTTGAACATTTGTGGGGGTATTTTATAGTAAAGTCATGGGTAGAGTCAAAAATATAAAATCATCGAACAGGAAAAAGCTCGGTAGGAAACAGGGTGGTGTGATATAAATTTTCTCTTTTCAACTTGTTTACCCTTTCACATGTGGAAAAATATTCACTGTCTTTATTTTTTTATTTTATTGCAGAATTGTCCACTACAAAGGAAGAAAGAAAAGTAAGCTTGTACTTCAGACTGGTTTTTGAATCTCTTTCTAATACAGTGGTGTTCCAGAAGATGATAAAGAAATGATAGCAGCTCCAGAAATACCAACTGATTTTACTCTCCTTCAGTAAGTTTTTTCAGAATTTGTAGTTTCTTTTTTAAATGTGCTGGTGGTTCTTGGTGTTAATACATGTGCTTGGTTGTCTTTTGGAAATAAAATGAGGGAATAGTGTTCTAGACTTTTTCCTATTCAGATGTTGATAAAGTATTGTTTGATTTCTTCCTTGAGTATTCAACAGTAATTAAAAGAGGTATTTTTGAACTGCTTAGTTATTTTAAATCAGTTTTTAAAGTTGGTTATTATAAAGCCATTGTGACAGACACTCATGTTCATATGATGTACTTCTCAGGTTTTTTGTCTTTCAAAATGAAATGTTTGATTAAGAAACTCTTCGATTAGAAATACCAAAAAAAGCTTCCTTCATTAAAGCCTCTTTATATATAGACAGAGGAAGTAGTTGAGGTCTTTGCCCTTAATAACTGGGGCAGGTTACCTCATATTTAAAATATCCAATGCCAAATACTTTAGATAAAACCAGAGTCTTAGTTTCCTTCAGGCATTAGTTCCTTGGTGTTGTGGACATAATTTTATTAGCTCTCCAGTCTTCCTACAATTTTAAGAAGCAGACGTTAGAATTTTTGAAATTTAAAATCAGGCATGGATTACATTTTGATCAGAGAAGTAAAGTGATTATTTGAAGCAGACTAGAAGAGTCCAGTTCTTCGCCTTGTAGTTGTCAAGAAATAGGCATGAATACATTGCAGCAGACTATTGAAATTGATTACATTGATTTAAAATCTAAAAGGATACAAGAATGCAGTTTTGTATCAATGAGGTTGTGTGGGGTTTTTTTCCTTTTAATGAGAAATAAAGGTAAATTGTTAATGGTTTAATGTGGAAAAAAATGGTTTTCACAACTCTTTAATGTGTGGGATTGTTTTTTTTTTTTACTCTGTTGGAAGAGTTCACTGCTTAGTGAAATGTTTGGAATTTGTCTATTTTTTTCCTGTGAAAATAAGAACACTTAGGAAGTTTTGAAGAAGAAAATTCTCACCTTTTTCTTTCTTCTCCCTCCTGCCAAGGTTGGAGACTTTCTTGGTCCATAATCAGAGTACATAGTCAACAAAACCAGAAATAGCAAAATACAGACTAAAAAGCTCTTTTCAGACACTTGCAATAGTGAGATAACTTAAGTTTCTGGATTATTTTAGAATGTTATAAATAGGAATGGGTCTCTTGTGTCCTCTGGTCATCTTGATGATTGCATTGTTAATTGAATCAGGAAGTATGTATCAGAAATTTGTGATAGCAGCTGGAATTCATCTTACTGCACGTATGGGTTAAAACCTAGTAGCATCATTTAAGTTGTATTCTACAGGAAATGTAGAAATGGAGAATATAGAAACCAAACATTCTCCTTTTAGTTGATTTCAGACACCACATCCTCCCCCCCCCATGTTGGCAATAAAGGATTTGTATATCAATGCAGCATATTTTCATGATGTAGGGAATTAAATAAGTCAGAAAGTTCTTAACATTTAACATCTTTTATCCTTATTAGCCTAAAAAGAACTACAGGTTGTCTTTTTGATGGAAGAAACTCACCTAAGCATCTTTGGTAGCATTCAATATCAGTGCATACCTCTTAAGTACTTAGTTTCTAATAGCATGAAGAGATCTGCCGAGACACTTGTTTTGAAGGAAGGTGATGGTTGTTTTGAAGGAAGGTGATGGTTGTTTTGAAGGAAGGTGATGGTTTTGGTTTTTTCCTCTTGTTTCCCCCCCCCCATCTTTTGTTTAAGTATTTGTGCCAGGTATTTATAGTACCCTTTGCTTTTTGAGACGGTGTGATATTTGTCTTGTGCCTAAAGCAAGGCTCCCAACCTGCTGCTATTTTCTAGCCACCTTCATATCTTTTAATCTTAATGTATGGTTTTCTTCACAGGTAAATTGTTTGAAGGTGGCAGGGTAGGGTGGGAGTGTGAGGACAGGCTCTGATCTGATCCTCGACAGTAGACTGAAATGGGAGAAAAAAGCTGTTTCACTGTTAGACTTGACTTACTGGGCTGAGAGCATAATGTGACTTCATGTAGTAGGTTTAAGAATGTTTCTGATGAAAGGTGTAAACAATTTGTCTTTTTATCCTTGCAGGGAGTCTGAAACACACTTCTCTTCCGATACAGACTTTGAGGATATTGAAGGAAAAACCCAAAAACAAGGCAAAGGAAAGGTATGCTCATTTTCTAGGGATACAGAAACACTTCTGCTGTTAGAAATTGAAGAGCTCAGCACGTACTTTGAAGCTGAATGAGCTGGAAATGTTTTCTGAAAATGCAAGTGTTCTGTGAAGAGAGCTCATATTTATATTTGCATTGAAATGCTTCACCTTGAGTATTTGCATGATATTTCCTTATTGCTATGAAGGCATAAGGGAGGTGGAGGAGAGAACGATTAGCTTTGATTTGATTAGTCTCTCTGCATGGGNCCTCACACAGATGGGTCAGGTTCTGCCTCTGGGGCCTGAAACCACTGGGGGAACAAAACACGCTGCTAGGTTGTGACTCATCCATAGGTCAAGTCCAGTTTGGGGCCTGCAGCCCAGGCCCCAGCATTTCACTCATCAAGATGCCTGTAGTGGTACAAGAGAGCCCAGTTATTAAGAGGTGGTGGTAAAACAGCTTTATACAAAAGTCATTTAATTTCTGATTGTTCATTTTTTCTTGTTTCTGTAAGTCATACTTGATTTGGGAAACCAAATGCAAAGACACCACCTGTCTGCTTCCTCACCTCCACTTGCCAATGTGTGCTTAAATTAGAAAAGTTTAATAAATTGCAGAGGAGACTGTGATGTGTGTTAAGGGAGTTGCCATAGCTGGTTTAAATGAAATCTGTATCATCTCTTTTACAGTTTAAACATGAGAAAAATCATTGCATCACACAGAGTCACTGATTGTGGTGTTAGTTGCTAGAGGATTTTAAATTTTAAATGAGAGGAGGAGGAAATGGAACCTGTAGAATTCTTGTTGGTCTTTGCATCAGTCAGGATAAGTTGTTAGTGTCAACTCTGGATTTTGGATCTTGTTCCTGAAAACAAAAGGCCTTGTGTGTAGTTGTCATGGTGTAAATAGTAATTTGGGGTTTTTTAAACGAATACATAACACCCAATTAAAACTTCTTGTGCGTGTGATTGCAGACCTGTAAGAAAGGAAAAAAAGGACCAGCAGAGAAGGGGAAAAGTGGGAACGGAGGAGGGAAACCTGGTGGCCCGAATCGGATGAATGGCCATCACCAACAGAATGGTGTGGAAAACATGATGCTGTTTGAAGTAGTTAAAATGGGCAAGAGTGCTATGCAGGTAAGACTTGGGATCTCTCTAGGACTTGGACGAATATGCAATTTAAGTACAACAATATTTTCAACAAAAATTAATAATTTATTAAATGTTTATTTTATTAAAGTGAAGCATAAAGTAATTTTTTCCCTTTAAAAGTGGTTCTTGCATTGTTAAGGTTTTAATTTAAATGAACTTATTTTTCATATCTAAATGTCAGGCATGAATAATCACATATATATGAAGAAATTCAAGCTATGATTTAAAGTGAATTTTCAGTATCCTGAACAAATAAATGTTATTTTAGATTACTTGACTCGAAAGTCTTTTTTGTGGGACTGTAGCTAAATACGAATGTGGTTTGTGCCTATAGCTATCATAGAACTTAACAAAAAATCTATACTTTGTAGATGCTCCGTGGTTTAGATTATCTGAAAAGAAACTTCTCTCACCCAAAGTAAAATCACTAGCTACAACTTGAGGGCTGCTCTTTACATTTGCCCTAAGTTGAGTTGGCTGGTTTATATATGGCAACAGTAACTGGGTGGAATTTGGGTCAGGAAATTTTAACCAGTTAGAAGTCTCTGCATTAGGCACTGTCTCTGCTGCATTTACTAATAGAACTGAAGTCAGTCTCTTAAGAAATTTAACACTTTTTTTTTTTTNTTGGTTTTTTCCTCTTGTTTCCCCCCCCCCATCTTTTGTTTAAGTATTTGTGCCAGGTATTTATAGTACCCTTTGCTTTTTGAGACGGTGTGATATTTGTCTTGTGCCTAAAGCAAGGCTCCCAACCTGCTGCTATTTTCTAGCCACCTTCATATCTTTTAATCTTAATGTATGGTTTTCTTCACAGGTAAATTGTTTGAAGGTGGCAGGGTAGGGTGGGAGTGTGAGGACAGGCTCTGATCTGATCCTCGACAGTAGACTGAAATGGGAGAAAAAAGCTGTTTCACTGTTAGACTTGACTTACTGGGCTGAGAGCATAATGTGACTTCATGTAGTAGGTTTAAGAATGTTTCTGATGAAAGGTGTAAACAATTTGTCTTTTTATCCTTGCAGGGAGTCTGAAACACACTTCTCTTCCGATACAGACTTTGAGGATATTGAAGGAAAAACCCAAAAACAAGGCAAAGGAAAGGTATGCTCATTTTCTAGGGATACAGAAACACTTCTGCTGTTAGAAATTGAAGAGCTCAGCACGTACTTTGAAGCTGAATGAGCTGGAAATGTTTTCTGAAAATGCAAGTGTTCTGTGAAGAGAGCTCATATTTATATTTGCATTGAAATGCTTCACCTTGAGTATTTGCATGATATTTCCTTATTGCTATGAAGGCATAAGGGAGGTGGAGGAGAGAACGATTAGCTTTGATTTGATTAGTCTCTCTGCATGGGTTCCAGCCTATACTTAAATTTGGTGCTAATACAGTCTCTTTTGGTTGGAGTCATTAATTCTGGCTCCGCTTTAATTTGAAAAGCGAACAGAAGCCAATAATTCAGTTAAAAGGGTTTTTTATGTAGATCACAGACAAGAGGTTACACTACTTGAGTGGGGAGGTCTAAACCCAGTTAATAGCCTTTCTCTCCCCTCCTGTGACAGGTGTCCTCCCCGCATGGGTGGCTCCTGTCACTGGCTTGGCACCCACCACGTGGCTGGCCTGGGCTGTGACCACCTCGCTGTGCTGCCAGCTCTCTTCTTCCTCAGGCCAACACCAAACTGAGCAACATCCCCTCAGCATACCTTCATCTTTTATTCTTTATCTATTTGGTCTTCTCCATCTCAAATCAGCCAAAGGGGAACACACTACTGAGAGAGAGCTCAGCAAGCTGCCCCCAACAGGAACTCACTTTGACTGGCCCCAACAGAAACTTTCTTTCCCAGGAACTCTTTTCAAACTGATCAGCTTCTTGTTTCCTCTCTCAAACTGGTCGGTTCCTGGTTGATATAGCTCTAGCCTCACCCACCACCCCAACCATGATCACCTGGGGGCAGTTGGGGCCTCACACAGATGGGTCAGGTTCTGCCTCTGGGGCCTGAAACCACTGGGGGAACAAAACACGCTGCTAGGTTGTGACTCATCCATAGGTCAAGTCTAGTTTGGGGCCTGCAGCCCAGGCCCCAGCATTTCACTCATCAAGATGCCTGTAGTGGTACAAGAGAGCCCAGTTATTAAGAGGTGGTGGTAAAACAGCTTTATACAAAAGTCATTTAATTTCTGATTGTTCATTTTTTCTTGTTTCTGTAAGTCATACTTGATTTGGGAAACCAAATGCAAAGACACCACCTGTCTGCTTCCTCACCTCCACTTGCCAATGTGTGCTTAAATTAGAAAAGTTTAATAAATTGCAGAGGAGACTGTGATGTGTGTTAAGGGAGTTGCCATAGCTGGTTTAAATGAAATCTGTATCATCTCTTTTACAGTTTAAACATGAGAAAAATCATTGCATCACACAGAGTCACTGATTGTGGTGTTAGTTGCTAGAGGATTTTAAATTTTAAATGAGAGGAGGAGGAAATGGAACCTGTAGAATTCTTGTTGGTCTTTGCATCAGTCAGGATAAGTTGTTAGTGTCAACTCTGGATTTTGGATCTTGTTCCTGAAAACAAAAGGCCTTGTGTGTAGTTGTCATGGTGTAAATAGTAATTTGGGGTTTTTTAAACGAATACATAACACCCAATTAAAACTTCTTGTGCGTGTGATTGCAGACCTGTAAGAAAGGAAAAAAAGGACCAGCAGAGAAGGGGAAAAGTGGGAACGGAGGAGGGAAACCTGGTGGCCCGAATCGGATGAATGGCCATCACCAACAGAATGGTGTGGAAAACATGATGCTGTTTGAAGTAGTTAAAATGGGCAAGAGTGCTATGCAGGTAAGACTTGGGATCTCTCTAGGACTTGGACGAATATGCAATTTAAGTACAACAATATTTTCAACAAAAATTAATAATTTATTAAATGTTTATTTTATTAAAGTGAAGCATAAAGTAATTTTTTCCCTTTAAAAGTGGTTCTTGCATTGTTAAGGTTTTAATTTAAATGAACTTATTTTTCATATCTAAATGTCAGGCATGAATAATCACATATATATGAAGGAATTCAAGCTATGATTCAAAGTGAATTTTCAGTATCCTGAACAAATAAATGTTATTTTAGATTACTTGACTCGAAAGTCTTTTTTGTGGGACTGTAGCTAAATACGAATGTGGTTTGTGCCTATAGCTATCATAGAACTTAACAAAAAATCTATACTTTGTAGATGCTCCTTGGCTTAGATTATCTGAAAAGAAACTTCTCTCACCCAAAGTAAAATCACTAGCTACAACTTGAGGGCTGCTCTTTACATTTGCCCTAAGTTGAGTTGGCTGGTTTATATATGGCAACAGTAACTGGGTGGAATTTGGGTCAGGAAATTTTAACCAGTTAGAAGTCTCTGCATTAGGCACTGTCTCTGCTGCATTTACTAATAGAACTGAAGTCAGTCTCTTAAGAAATTTAACACTTTTTTTTTTTCTCAAGTTAGTTAAATCAGTAAAGCTTTTGCTTGACTCTTCATCTTCCAGTGGAGAGAGGGTTAAAGTGTGAGCCTGTCAACCATGAAGCCTTCCTGCTGACTCACTCATGTGACTTCTGGGCAGCCTAGAAGAAAAGTCTTATCTTTGGGATTGAAAAGCTTGAGTTTACAGCTTCTGCAATAGGCAGGCAGGAAGCTGGGTCTATGTGCAGCCCTCTCAAGATTTGCAGGCTCCTACTTTAAAGAGGACCCTTGAAGCCTGAATTTCTTAGCAGAAATTTAGTTCAGACTTTAAAAAAAATAATAGATTACTTTGATGTGTTTGCACAGAGAAATCCTGATACTTCCCTCGTTGGTTTTGTTCTGCTGGATTTCAAAGTGGGTGGAAAAACTGTATTTTCTGCCTGTTGTGGTGTGTGCTACATTTTCAGCCAATTAGCAGCTGTTGCATCTTCATGACACTTTAACTCTTAAAATTCTATATGGTCAAAATCTTTTGCATTCCAATAGCAGAATGGACCTTTGCCAGGACATCGCTCTGCTGAATCGGGGAATTGATACGTGGGTAATAGGAAGAAAAGTATTTCTAAAGTGAAGTCCACTTTAACAGTCAGTTTAAGAAGTTTTCTCAGTGGCCCTCAGTGCTTACTGACCAGAGATTTTGATAATTTTCTATTTTATTTTAAATTCTGTTCCATACCTTGTTCTGAGTTAGTGTCTGTTTTCAGGCAGAAACAGGTGATTCGTACACTGAGACAAAATGATTTGAGAAACTACTGTTTTGTTGGAGGTTTTTAAAATAAATGCTGAAAACAAGGCTGCCCAACTGAAATATTTGTCCCATTCCCACCATTATCCTGTTCTCACACAGTGACCTTTGTTATAGGCCTAATTTGAGATGTTTCCTAGATCATTTCCCCCCTCCCCACATCAATCAAATGTGTAGTGGTTTGTAGCTTCTGCTCCTACTGGGAAGACTGTGACAGTTTTACTTAGAGTTCTTCATTCTTTTTGTCTTGCTGATGAAAGTTGTGCATTGTAATAAACAATCTTAAATTTAGAGAAGAGGGATTTAACTGTATCTCTTCAGAAATTTTTCTGCATGGCAATATGTTTTATTTGTCCTCAGCACTATTGCCTGGGAGGGTAGGAACAGAGGAGAGTGCAGACAGGAGGCAGTGGAGCTGCTGGGTAGTCCAGTTTCTTTTGAAAGTTCTGAACTATTCCATCATCTCTGTTTAGAATGACTCTAGATTTTAGGGTGGGATATCAACATATTAAAAAAATTCAAATGAGAGCTTGATACTAAAGTTAATCTCCTGTGCCTCTGCTAATAAATTAATTGTATGATGTATGTTTTTAGGATGTAGGGTAGTGGTAGGACTGGGGGCAATGGATCAAAACTAGAGGTGGGGAGATTCAGATTAGACGTTAGGAAGAAGTTCTTCACCATGAGGGTGGGGAGACAGTGACACGGGTTGCCCAGAGAGGTGCTGGAAGCCCCATCTTTGGAGATTTTGAAGGCCAGGCTGGATGGGGCTGCGAGCAACCTGCTCTAGTGGGAGGTGTCCCTGCCCATGGCAGGGGGGTTGGAACTAGATGATCTTTAAGGTCCCTTCCAACCCTGACAATTCTATGATTCTATGTTTTTATGACTTCTGCAGTAGACAGTTTACGCTGTACCCGTGGATGGTTTAAACATAATTGCATGTAAATTTTATTTTCTCAAAACCATTATCACAGGCTTCCTATTAATTAGCTTCCTTCAAGGTTTTTAGTGAAATGCTCTTGTTCCTCTTTGGTTCAGTGAATACAGAGCAATGAATGTCTGTGCAGGGCAGTGCTGTTCATCCTGTTATGGCTAATGTGCATGGAGCACAGATAATCAAAGGGACAACATTTCTGAAGAGCATAAAGAGTTGTAGCTGTTGAAACTGAACAACTAAATAGTATCTTTAGAGAAGCATCACTAGCTTGGAAAAAGAAAACCCGCTTCTGTAAAATATACCAATTATTTTTGTATTCCTCCTCAAAAAGTGGCTGTAGGATTGACTGAGTTTCGTACTTGTGTATGTTTATAGAATAAAATGAGTTGTTTTCTTGAAAACTGGTATTATGGCAGTGAAGGATCATTCAAACACTTTGTATTAATCAAAAATCTGGAGAGTTAGTTATTTGTGGAAAGAACAAGAATCACTAGAAAGCAGTTAACACCGTCTTCAATTTTTGCAAACTAAAACGTGCCTTTATATTTGTTTCTTTTCAGTCTGTAGTGGATGACTGGATAGAGTCATACAAACATGACAGAGATATAGCACTTCTTGATCTCATTAACTTCTTTATTCAGTGTTCAGGCTGCAAAGGTAAGATATGAAGTGTTTACTCATCCATTTAAGTAATAGTATCCTGCAGTTCTCATTCATTGCATTTACGCTACAGATGCTGTAGGATTGCTCCATCCCTGCAGCTACTTAGGTGCTTGTAGTTAAGCTGGTATTTCTGAAGGTGGAGGCAGGAGGTTTAGAAATATGCTATATTTGAAAATGTAGATAAAGGCCTTTGTATTTACACCAGAGAGTATGCAGTGCTGGTGCTTAACACTGACTCCATCTTCTTCTGCTCCTGCTTTTCCTTCAGAAAACTGTCACTCTCTTCTGACACTGATAGTTTGTTCAGTATTGGAATTCTAGTTTGGATTTATCTACTTATCACTGGATATTTTAAGATTGTTTCATAGCCTTTGTAGAGATGCTCCATTTAAAATACACTATGGACAGTTTCATAATAGCCTGTCTACAATAGGATTGTATTTTCTTTTTTTTTTTTTTTTTTTTTTTCCTGGTTTTCTTTCCCCATTTCCACATCCCCCATTCTTTTTCCCCTCACCTCCTTCTGAAGAGGAGGAGGTAACTTACCCTGCAGTGTCACAGGGACACTCTATCACTCGATAGAGTAGGACTGGATGTAATTTGTTCTCCTCGAGTGTTTTTCTGTCCTGATGAACTTTTAACGTGCGTAAATCTCCAGAAAGCTAACAGCATTCCTGAGAGGTTATCTGTGCTTCCAAGAGCACTGACCTTTTCATTATTGTTACCAGATAAAACTACAGGATCTTTTAATGCTTTCCGAGATGATCTTTGTCATGAATTTTGCAGTATAGTTGCAGTAAACTTTAGGAGATCTATTTGTTTTTTATATCACCATTTCCACTTGAACAATTTGAGGCCAAGACAAATAGAAATTGCATGTAACCACTGTATTTATTACAGTGTGGAATATAATAAGTAGCAATAGAACTGTTGAAAATTGTCTTAGACCATTTAGAATCTTGACTTCTGAAAGGTCAGTTGGGATTAGTGTAGTCTGTCTGCTGATGAAGAGGTTTGGCACAAGTATCTTTGACTTCTGAATATAAGTGAATATATATTCTAGATAAGTGAATATAAATTCTAGATGTGTGTGTACACACTCAGACTCACTTTTATAAAAGAATAATAAACTCTCTCTATAAAAATACTGGTGCCAAACCCTTGTTCTACACAGATGCTATGAGTAAAGTATGTAACTTCTTAAATACATGTATAATCTATAGGTTAGCTGAAAATTGATCATTTTTACCTTGTAACAGGAAATGTGCCATCTATTATCTACCTCTTTCATATTAATAGTGCTGATAATCTAATATCTAAATTGTAGGGGTTGTTACAGCAGAGATGTTCCGACACATGCAGAACTCTGAAATAATCCGAAAAATGACTGAAGAATTTGATGAGGTAATTTAATGAAGTGCTGATAATTGATACTTTTTTAATTTTACCTGTCCTAATGTTATTAGATTACGTTGCGACAAGTTTCTTTCAAGAGTAAGATCAACTGCAAAAATGACAGGACTTTTATGAATGAATATCTTGAGCTCCCTTATTTCACTGAACTTGTAAGACTAGGAAGTAAAGCTCTGCATGCATATAACTTGTTTTATTAATGGTTTAAGAATTCAGTATCAGCTTTCAGTTTTGAAGAGTGATAACTCCTACCACTGTGGGGCTGTGTGGGATGCCTCCCTCTTCCTGCTGTGTATGTAAGGCCTTGAAGCCCTTAACTTTTAAAATGGGTGCTAATTTTATTTCCATGCGTTCATTACTCAACGAATCACAGGGATTTCAATTTGATTATTCTCCAAGACTAATGATTTGCCTTCCATGGGGTTATAACTACCCTTAAATTGTCACTTTCTGTTCCACTGAGTATTGGGATAAGTGAGATGCATCAGGGGTTTTTTGGATGAGATTTTTTTAGTGAGTTTATTTTTGAGTGGTATTCCTTTCACTCTGTGTTCCAAAGAATAACTTAAAAGTAGCTTTAAAATCTCCTCTCAGAATTTGTCTAATATGGATGTAATTTACCCCCACATACACCTCCAATCCAAACACATTAGTAACATTAATAGAGGGGGAAATGTAATATATTTTTGTTTAAAAGGATTTAGTATGTCTTATAGTTACCTCAATGCTTAAATAGATTTGGTTAAGGCAATGTTGTATGAAATTTATGAAGCTTCAACTGGGACTGTTGTTCAGGGTTTTTTTTATCACTATGTTATGCTCACTCTTTCTTGTAACAGAAATCTAATGAACAACTCTGGGATTTCTAATCCCTTTTCATGGATACTTTCTTCAACCTGTAATGTTGTTGAGCCTCTTAAATAGGCTGATTACAGAAGCATTGATAGAAATTATTTCCCCCTGCTCCCAGTCATTTTAGCATTATTTGTAGATTGCCAAATTGGGAGAGGATCACACACTTGGTATAGTCAAGGTGTTGTAGTGGATCATTTTATGACTGAAGGAATTTTGAGTCTGATATGTAAACATCTCCCTGTAAACTTTATTATAGCCCTGAACTGAATGTTCCTAAACTTGTAAACTAACTGTTCATGTGATGGCTCTTTTTTCTAGTGTAACCTGAAGCAGATTTGTAAGGGGTATAAGGGTTTTTTAAAAATTCTTTATTTATTGTTTTTCTAGGCAGTAGGACAGAAAGAAGAAATTAGTAATTACTTCAATGTATCTGATTATGTGCAGTTTTTATGGCAGGACTTGGAGAATGTTTTCTCTGCATATAACAAGCCTGAGCTGCCAAGTAGATGCATATTTGTGGAATCACATTCTTCTAATGTATCATTTTTATAGCATGGAAGATTAAGGCTTCAAAGTTGCACCCGTCTCTTTTTAAATCTTCAGTTACTTTATTAACTTCTAAGATGTTTGAAAACGTTTCCTGTTTCCCTTTTTATTCCTTTTAATAGGATAGTGGAGATTATCCACTAACTATGGCTGGTCCCCAGTGGAAGAAGTTCAAATCCAGCTTTTGTGAGTTCATTGGAGTACTCGTGCGACAATGTCAATATAGCATCATATATGATGAGTATATGATGGATACTGTCATTTCCCTGCTCACGGGGCTCTCAGACTCCCAGGTCAGAGCATTTCGGCACACTAGCACCCTGGCAGGTCAGTGAATTCTATTGATCTCTCTATTGCTTCTATTTTATGTTTTGTGTTGCACAGGAAAGAGCAGTTCTGGTGGAACTTCTTGAAATTTGACATTCAACTCATGTTTCGTTGTGTGATAGAATTTTCTTCTAATGCATCTTGTTTTGGCACAGCTTTCCTATCTTTATTGGGTTTTCAAAAAGCACAGCGTTATTTTAAAGCATTCTTGACCAGTTGTCTAGTATTTAATTTTTGTTAGTTTTAAGTCTAGGAGGAAAAGTGAATAGAAGGAAACTTTTCCATTGATTCTGCAGGTTTGTCTTTGGTCATAACAAGGCTGTAGGTATCTTTTTGACTTCAAATGCAATTGAGCCTGTTTATTAAGTCAAACAGGAGTAAGAAATCCCTTAGGAGTTAAGTAATGGAGTGTTTTCAAAAAACACATCATTATATGGACAAAGGATAAGCTCC
>VYZX01034315.1:11652-22704 GCA_013401335.1 Brachypteracias leptosomus
TAAAGATAAAGTAAAGCTATTAGTATTCCAGAAGTCTTTTTGGAAAGAAATTAAAATAAATGTGTATTAATAATATTTTAATAAAACCTGACATTATTCTGCCCATGACATTAATGTTTTGACATAATGGCTACAATATCTTCTACATAATGTGATCAAATTATATTAGAAAGGAAATAGACAAGCAAATGCATTATGGAGAAGGCTCTGTATATATTAATAATTATTATTATTATTAAAACAATGATAAAAAGAACTCATACATTAAATTATGTAAAATATAAAAATTGATACTTTTGTTGCCCAGATGTTTGCAATGAATTTTAACAATATTCTGATGATTGCAAAAAAAAGTAACACATTTGCATATCTTCCCCTTGCTTTTCAAACTATACATTTCATAGTTTATTAATGAAAAGCAAATTGTACTTTCCAATATATTTCTGAATCATATTATGAATATAATTTTTTCCTACTTTGCTTTTTAAGTGCATGATTTTTAACATGTGGATTCTGTGGGTTATTAACAAGGACAGTGAATGATCATTCTGTAGTTTCCAGATGTTTTTGTAAGAAGGGCTAAGAAATACACAAAACAGGATCTTTTGTAGTAAAACGTGATTCGTTCATTAATTATTCAAGAAAGAGTGAATCACGCCAACATTGACTAACGTAAGATTTATGCCTGTTGTATGCTGATCATCTGATCACCTGTGGCATCTTGGCCTTTCTAAGTTTTTTCCAAGCTGTGTCATCTCCATAAATAACTTCAACATTTCTATTTTATTACAGCCATGCAGCTATGTCATTCTTTTTAAAGATCTTCTGAGTTTCTTATTATGGCCTTCACTTTTTCTGTTTTAATGTGAAATATCATCTACATAGACTTTGCTATGCCACAAACCATAAAAAATGTTTTTTTCTTATCAAATGTGTCAGGTGCTAATAAGATCCATAACACTATTTGCAGAAAGAGCACATCTTAAAAAGAAACTGAATAAAGGCAGTCACAAGCTCTGTAATCTTGAGAATCCCTGCCAGAAATCTATTAAAAAAAAAATAAAAATGAAAACATAGAAAAATAATTGAGATGATCAGCAACAACCTTGATAAATTTACACTTTGTAGGTAGCATTAATCATTCTTACATATACATTCACTTCTTGCATAGCTGAATGTTTGGATATTTTATTCTACAGTAACAAGGGAGTATATTGATTCATTTAATTGCTCTACAGTTCTCAGAGCAATAAAACCATCTACATGCTTTTGGCCTTCACTTTTGGGAGAGGTAACATACCAATGTGTATGAGTCATTACATTTTTGTCCTTACTTGCAATATGGGATGTTTTTCCGAAAATTTGTGCCCCATTCTTCCTCATCTGTCTTGCTGTCTAGTCTTTCCAGTGAGTAGACTTTCTTGATGATTCCAAAGCCTCATTACAGCAACTTTATGAACTTCTTCAGAATGTAAAATATCCAAATCAATTCCTCCTCAACATTAAAAGCGCAAGAAATATTGGGATTTGAATAAAAATATTGATTTTTGTATCAAAATACCTCTTTTTGAAAATTTTGAAGTATTTCATGACAGCATAGAGCTTTTATTTTCTTTCTAATCAATTAATTAATTAATTAAGATAGGCCACTTAAAAAAAAAGAAAATAAATCATCCTTTTCTTAGTGGAGTTTTGTAGTGGGGGAATTTTCAAAACTGACTGTTCCAGCAGTTTTTACCAGTCTATCTTCTGAAGGAAGAAGCCAAATCATAGACAATAGGTTTTCTGAGTGAGCTAATACACAGAGTTCAACAAAATAAGCCAAGCAGAACAAGCACATTTGTATGTGACCATGAAGTAATTTCCCAGCATTTCAAAGTACTTCACCTAGTGGTTATAACCTCATTGTCTCCTCTAGGGCAGACAAGCCCTCACTTTAACTCTTCAGCTTTAATATTGGTCACATCATTGTAAGATTTACTGATTGCCCACTTGATGTTACAATCACCTCGTTTTCTTCGGAGTTTCTTTTAAGAGGATAGTAATCTACTACCATTCTATTGTACTGTGTACAATTTATATGACACAAAAATGCCTCCAGGTTCAATGTGCACTATTGAGAATAAAATAAATTATACCCATAGGTTCTCTTTTGACTGTTTAATAGCAGAGAATAAGTTCAAAAGAAGAAAAAAATGGCCAAAACAGGAAAGTAGAATCAATTCTGTCATATTTCATCTAGAATTCAGTTTGAGAAAATATATATTTGGATAGGAACATCTATGCTTTCACAAGTGAAAAAGAAATTTATCAAAACGAATACAGACAATAAAAATAAACACAAATAAAATAAAATTCATTAAAATATCAAAATATGTTTACCTGAATGTTTTTAGATCTTTCCCATATTAAAATGTTTTAATTGTGATTTTAATGAAATACAAGCTTGTTTATATTAATAATAAAAAGGCTTCAGATAAATCCTTTTCTATACTTTGCTAATGATTAAATTTAGAACATGAAAATATTTCCATCAAATTGGGAACAGAAATTGTAAAAGGCTTTTACCAATACTTAGCAGTAGTTATCAAAAATAAATGAAAGCAAAATGCTGCATCATGAGGATGTCTCAAGTTTAAAGAAGTTCAGTAAAAGAAACGTTTAAAACTTTGGCAAAAGTATTCCTGAGAGTGAGCTGATGGCACACACTTCATCTGGATTGTAATGGAACTGAAGATAAAAGCATCAGTATGGAACTCTAGGTTTTTGGTGTTTTTTTTCTTGTTTTAAATTTACTGTGGAAAGATACAACACTATACTGCTGAAATATGTAATTTCTTGGGATCAGTTGGATGTGCATATGGTAGGCAAGCAGAAAGGACTCAGCAGAGAAAAACAGGAAGGGGGTTTTGAGATTGGCTGGGGACACACATAAGGCCAACAAAATCTGCGCAATCTAGGATAAGCACAGGGCAAATGTTCATTTGATTTTTAACCAATGTGGTTATTACATCCTACCTCAAACCACGGGTGCAGGTGGGCCTATGCTTATATTTCTGTTACAGTGGCTGAATTGAGGATTTAGATTTGCTGCTGTTGCACTTGTTTCATACAGCTCGAGGAATTAATTCTTTTGATTGCCGCAACTGTTTGTTTCAATGTGTGTGAGTCATTCCTGTAAGAACAACTGAGAGAAAAGCAAGCAATCAACTAGGCGATTTTAATAGCCTAAGAAGCTGTATGATCAATCCTAAGGTAGCATCTATAGCTTCTCAGATTATTTTACACTGATTTCTTATGATCTTTTGACCATATCCTAATTTGATTTAACATATGGTTTTCATTGAAACAGCAACTATTAGTGAAGACAAGATTACAGTTATACAACTTTGCTTTCCTTCACAAAGAAGATGGAAAAAAGAGCAACTTGCTGCCTTCATCAGTAATAAATGCAACCCCTGTACCTGGCAGTTCTGACATTTACTCAGGTTCACTTTGTTCACTTGCTTTTCCGTGCACATGTTCCATATAACCTGTATAAAGCTGTAAGTCCTCTGTGTGGGAATAGAGTCTGAACCACTTGAAGGTCTTTAGAAATACAGATAAGAGGATCACAGACTGTCAGGGCCCTGACAGGACTTGTTGTGGTTAAGTAGCCTAATGAGCCACACTTGGGATCCCTACCCACACCCTCTGCCAAGGAGCTCTTTACATACAGCCTCCAGTTTCTTTGGTGGATTATGCTACGTGACCTGAGTCAAAGAGCCTTTTTACTGTATCTTACTGAACACATAGTCCTCTTGTGGAGTTGCCCTGTACACTTCTTTATCATTTTATCAGGCTGAAGACGATTCTCTTCTTTAGGTTTTCTTAATGAATTCAAATCAGATCTTAGTACCTCCAAACATTCTTCAGAAAACACCTTACTTTTTACCATGGTCTCTTGCTTTTATGGTGTGCTGTATGGACCAGATTTTGTTGCCATGGCACATGCAATTTGGTGGCTTCATTATATACTAAGCTTAAGCAAGCCTTAAAGATCCTTGATTTTGATTCACTACATGGTTTAAATTGGATATTAGGAAAAATTTCTTTACTGAGAGTGAAGCAGGACGCATTGGAGCAGGCTGCCCATGGAAATGGTGAAGTCATCATTCCTAGAGGTGTTCAAAAAATATGTAAATGTGGCACTTCAGGACATAGTCTAGTGGTAATGGTAGTGTTGGGTTGACAGTTGGACTTGATGATCTTAGAGGTCTTTTCCAACCTTAATGATTCTGTGATTCTATGGTTCTATAATTGCAATTTACTTCATTTTTTTTCCAGTACATGTGATTGACCTTGTTTATGATATTGTACACAAACTATCTGAAACTTTGGTGTTTGAGATAACTTTTGCTTTGAGGTGTCATAGTTTAATTGACATCTGAATTAAAGGAAATAAATTGATACAGCACTTTTAAATCCATTTTCTTTAGAACTAAGAGCATTTTTAAAGATTTATTTTGTATTTCATACAAAATTGTGTCCTTGTAAACTTCTGACTTAAAGTTCCCAATTATCTGGCTATAATTATTCTGTGAACTCAAGACCTTTAAAAGCTTTTTAAAATTTTCTTGTTGGTTTCTAATTTTAATTTTCCTGTTGGTGAAAATCTAATTTAGCTTTAAGATATGGTACATTCAGAAATTATCATTTGCATGGAAATCGTCATAAAAAATCAGAATTTGGTAGCAATGCCTGGACTTAATAATCAGTATAGCCTCCAGACTGAGCTATCAATCATTTGTAGGAATTGTTATCAAATCCAGCAGGTATATTTACAAATTTCTCAGTAATCTTCTGTGCAGAGCTTTCGTTCTCTTCCCAAAACTCCTAGGCTTATAAAGGTCATATCAGGGCAATACAGAAGTGGAGTGCAAATTGCCAGTTGCAGGTCTGGAGAAAGGTTGTTTCCTTTGACAAGCCAAGGAAAAGCTGGAAGTCTGAAAAGAGCAACAGGTAAGCACTGCTGTCATTTACTCCCAGCTGATTTCATTGTGGCTGCAGTGGGTGTTTAACTGTAAAGTTTATCATAAAATTTCAGAAAGACCCTACTAAAAACCAAAAAACTTGTAACTTAATCTAGCAATTTGTTGGGTTTTCTTCTGAGCTTTACACTTATGGCTATAAAAACCTTATACACATTACCTTTCAATATGATCCATAGACAACCATTAAAAAGAAATAAGAAATACAAAATCCTTCTATACAGTTTGGAAAGAATTCTGACACATACTTAGGTAGCTGGAAGAATGAAGGGGATATGATTTTACCATTAGCTCTCTGTCCTCTGCCCTGGCTGCAGAACTTGTAAAACATTCTGTTTGGCTTTGCACGCTAGATGGTAACTACTGCCCAGGTAACAAAATACAAAGAGGACTCCAAGTGCTTCTCCAGCACTGCAAGAGAACATGCGCTGTGCTCTCCTCCAAGCATGCTTCATGGCTAGTCTCTCCTCATCATTCTTCTAAGGACACAGTCCAGCAGAGAAGCCGAGTGACTGCTTCATAGAGGCTAAGACTAGACCTTTCATCAACATCAGGAGTGTTGATGGTTGAGACTGGAACACATTCCTTCTCAAGAATGGTTGTAAGCAAGACACACAAATTTGTTTCAGCCTGAAGGCACTTAACTCTGTATTTATTGGTATGAGCTTGGTAGCTTTACCAACTCCACCATACAGTAATTCAACGATGACTGATTCCAACTTCCAGCTATACTATTTAATCATGGTTTGAATGCTTCTCAGTCCTTTACTGTTGTTTGCACTAGGAAATTAAGTTTTAGAACATAGCCTGAAATGCACAGTATCCAAACTGTGGTAAGTGAAGTATGAGCATCCATTTTTTCAGCTAATTATTAACACAGCAATCTGTATTTAACAAAACCAAAACATTGGGTTTTGTTAGTTTTCACAAATACAGACATTATTTAACCATTACCCTTAGGGAAATTCCAACCCCCAAGTTTTAAAATATATTTTTTTGGATCTTTCTTATAAAATCAAAATCAATGGTTATTCTGGGAGAATTTTCTTTTTATTCTTTTCCTGGGAGAAGAAAAGGGAAACATCATAAAGATATGAATAGATTAATGTATTTTAATTACTGTTCTCAAAAGGAAAATGGTCTATTTGGAAAGAACTGGCTCCTGGTGGATCAACCAAAGTTCATAGAGCAATTGACATTAATTATTTCAAACATATGCTGAAAACTTTATAACAGATATTAGCTAGCAAGGTTAATTGTCGAATATGAAAGCAATGCACTGATGTAATAAATACAAGGAAACTCAAATTTAAGGGGAATAGTGCCAGGAACTAGAAGAAGAAACCACCATCCATTCCCATAATAACAAGTGCTAATGCAACATATCCTTTTCAGGCATCCTTGCCCAGCTCTAGTACCTCACAAGACTATGTTGGGATCATATTCATGCAGAGAAAACTCCTAACCTGGCATGCATGTCTCATTCCTTTCCCTCTCCTGAGACTAATATCTTGCACAAAAGACATAAGGAAGCTTTTTAAGCTTTTTTCAGGTTCCTCCTTGGTCTTCACATCAATTTAAAATAAATAGATTTCAAGTAATGCTGGAGTTGGACTGTGCTTCAAAATAAAGAGTTTTTCAATCATAATTGTTTTTCTTTTGTGCTAACAGACACTATGTTGCTAAGGAAAATTTTATTCCTTTGCTTCAAAACAACAGTTCTAAATTAAATTAATGTAGCTGATTACATGCAAATTATAGATAAATTTTGGATACCTGTTATTAAAATTATTAGACTTCAGAGATGCCACCTTTCTTTCTCTACCTTGATTGGTTTTGTTGGATTTGATAAGTAAAAAAAACCTCTGAAAATGCAGAGAAAAGTATTAAACAGATATTTCTCACGAGCATCCTCTGATTTTCAATAACTATATTTTCCTTACATTGTACAATTAAAACCGGTAGAAGTAATTGATTCTGTGTGATTTCCTCAATTGTTTGTCTTGTATTTGTTTCAACTGTTTTCCAATAGTCATATTGATTTTGAAATTTTGTCAATATTTTGTGTTTTGTTGCTATGCAAACAATTGAATGTTAGCTTTAAAATTATTAATCTATTTCCAAGAAGGCTCAGAGAAGTTTTTATTTTCAGCTTTTATGTGTTACAATAAATTTATTAATTGTAAGGAAGAAGTATAAATTTTATAATTTTATTGTATTTTTAGCAAATGGGCACAAAATAGAGTCATTGTCTTCCTCTTGTTTTCAGTTCACTCTCTTAAATAAGAACTAGCTCAAGTAGTAGAACAACAATTTTCAAAGAAATTCAATATGCCCTACAACTTGCTGTCTTATGCCCTTTCTGAATGTATAAAAATTAAAACCAGAAAAATCTGAAACAAAGCTCCTAAAATTCAATTCTGAATTTGAAGACCTTAAAGCGTGATGTTTTTAATATGAAGATTTAGTAATATTCTGGATTTCATTCAACTGTAATTTCACAAGTGCAGCAGAGTTTTCTCCTGTTCCTTTAATAAAATTGCTAATAAAAGTTAATTAAAGCAATATCTGGCTTGAATTAAAAGATTACGGTAAATGTATATTTATCCAGTTGTTAAGGGGAGAAAGGTTAAACTAGAAGCCATGTCATCATATTCCAACACAATCTGAGGAAAAAAAGTCAGGTTCTGTAGAAAGCAATTTAAAGGAAGGAGGTGAAGGAGAAACATGATAAGGGATGAGAAAGAACTAAACTCTTCTATCAAACTGTATTCAAGAAAACTGAATGTAAGGTCTACCAGAGGAACTGTCATGGCCAATGCAGCAGAAACCATGCTGTAGCACGTATTGTTTGACATCAAATGTAAGCAGTGTGTACAGACACAGGAAGAGCTTGTGGTGTGGATGCCTTAATGCAGAGTGTGAAGAAGAATGAGGCTTTCAAAAAAATAATAAAGTTTGATATTTTTCCTTTCTTTTTTTTTTCTAGAAAGCTGACATAGAACTTTATATATGCATTTAAAGGAAATGAGCCAAAAGCAGCCCAGACTGACACATGATTATGGGACTAGTTTTTAATACTGTCATAATAACTTCTTCCTGGGTTGGATTCAACAGAACAGGCTCCTTTCCAGGTTCCACTTAGACAAAGCCAATATCTTGCCAGGAGAGCTCGTGAGAGATATTACTACAGAAACTGGGTTTGACCTGAAATACAAATGCTAGCTTGACCCTCATCAGGATCCAAATACTCTGCTTAGTCTACATCTAATGAAATATTTGTGCTTAATTATCTACTTAGTTCATACAAATGAACCCTTCTCCACCTCCTAGTGCTCAGAAGATGTCTAATAGAGGGTGATAACGTAGAAACTGATTTTCAGCTAGAGTAAGTTAGTGGAGTTGTGCCAGCTGAAATCAACCATGGATCTGGCCAATAGACAGCAGGTTGTTTAAGGAATGATGAATACAACTTAAATTTTATTGAGCTTTTACATGATATTTCTTAATATGATGTTGATTTAATTTTCTGTTTTTAAATAGTAATATAATTTCCATTGATAGCATACTATTATCTTGGCAATATTACATAATCTCCAAATCCCTATATCAAAAACCATTATGTTAACATATTATTGGATTCCTATAGTTTTTTTACTGACATCCTTTTACCACTCTTTTGACATGGTAATGTCTCATAGCATAGTTGTATTGAAATAATTTTTCTATCAGTTTGATTTGACGTTGTCTCCATGGACTTGTACTGATACTGAAAACAAATGAAGAATTACTGATGCCATTTTGCACAGAAAAAAATTGCTGCGCTCACAAAACAATTTTGTTTTCACAATACAATGATCCACTTTAATAGCAGCTTTCAATTTTAGTTGGCTATTCTTTTTTCTCTAGAGTTTGCTACCATAAAAAATCCCTATAAAATGAAAGCAGAATTTCACCTCTGCTCATCTAAAATGGCTTCACATATTGAAACAGATTTAGTGTAAAATAAAAGCAAAATAAAAAAATATACCCAGTTAGTTACAACAGAGATGTAAAACTGCTCACATAAAATAGGAAAGAAACCTGAATTTTGAGTCTGGCTTATCTGAAGACATGTTCATCTCTTCCAAAAGATTTTTTTATATATGTCCATATAGTTGTATAAAAATTCTGTGGGTTCTTATCTTTGTTTGATTCACTGTTTAACTGAATATCAACATACAGACAAGAAAAACTTTTCTACAGTGTTGTGCTCAGGAATTCCAGCATTATTTCTTCTAGGTTTTTTAAAGAAACACTCAGATAAGGTAGTATTCAGCCATTTAGACAAAAGTATATTCAGAGCTGTATCAAAACATTGTGGTTCCGGTTTTCATGATTTGTCCTGATGATCACACTTCTGTTACTTTCATATTCCAAGCTAAGGCCAGGATTGTGAAACACGGTCTAAAGGAAAGATAATTGGAGTGAGATTATTTTCACATCTTGGTGTTTGTCCTTAAGATTCTTTTCACTAGTGCCCTTAACACAAAAGCTACCAGCTAAGAAAATTTGTTAATGGCTCAGTTTGAAAGGGTTGTCTAAACAGATAAGGGTCAGGCTACCAGCAAGCACTAGGTGACATTAAAAACTGGGAAGGAGATGACATTTAATAGTGCAAAATAAAAGCTATGTCTCTGAAAAGGTCGACAAGAATGCATATTATAAACCTGGAGCTCAACACTGAACATAAGAAGATCTGCCTATGTGATGTAATCATGAAAAAAATCAAGGCTGTATCATGGTAAGTATTTAAAATATAAAAAAAGATTAATACCATTATACAGGATATTGGAATACAGGACTATGTTTTTGTTGCTAATATCCAGAGTTCAAACAGAAAGACCACCAGGCAAATGTTACCAGGAATCTTCCTAGGAGTGAAATGAAGCGTCTGTCTTATACAAGGAGAGGAAAATCATTTGGCCCTACAAAGCATGTGCTAGCATATGTTTTTCTCATCAAGATTCAGAGAGAATGAGATTATCTCTTCTCAGGGAGAAGAAGCACTTCAACTAGAGGGCAATGCTAACACACAAGCAAAGTGTCTGCTGTTTGTACACATGGTTAGTCTGGTCCTAGAAAATCGTTTCTTTCTAACAAAAAGAGAACTGTCTTCCTATTGAAGCAGATTGAATGATTGGTTGATGATTTGGTTTGATGATACCAATTCACTTTAATTACAGATGTGTAATTTTACTAATTGCATGACTTCCACAGCCCATGGGAGAGACAACGCAGCCAAGCGGAAGGTCAGGTCATCAGTGCAGTTATGTCAGTGCTGTAGTGCATGGTCCAGGGCTGTGGGGTCCTCTGTGCTTCTCTGTTTGCTGGTGGTAACAGAGACAGTCTTGGATCCTTGGGAGGGCCATGGGGTTCCTCACCAAGGTCTTTTTTATATTGTGGTTACCTTCAGTATTTTTAAGAGTCCTTAGTTACAGGTTTGGGTACAAAATAACTTGCTGAGGATTAGTCTTCTCAAATTGCACTGTTTTCTGATTTACTGTTGCCATTGTCAGCGCTCCAAATATTCCTGTTCTTCTTTGGCCATCCTTGCTCTTCCTGACGATCAACAGGCTGAATGTGTAGTTTGGCTATATATTTCTTGCGCACATCAAAACTACTCTGCTGTTTGAAACAGGTTTGGATTAGATTTTGTCTACGTCTGTTACAGCACAAAAGTGAGTTGAGTTCATGAGTGTATACCAACAAATTTGCTTGCTCCATCTAACTTATGACAACTGCTACAGTAGTAGAGCCAAGAAACAAAGCGGGTTTTAGTCTTAAGCCTAAAATCAGTATTATACTATTTCTCTCAGAGACTTTTCTTCTGGCTGAGGCTGATTGTAGAAAGGTCTCTTACAGTAATAAGATCCTCTTTCACCAAGTCCTTAATGTGGGCCTGCTTTTCACAGTTCTCTGCCATTTTTAGTATGAGTGTCCATGGATTGTCACATAAGCTAGATGTAGTGGGTCTGTCTGA